>PVJH01001354.1:0-213661 GCA_004026705.1 Nesogale talazaci | reverse complement strand
ATGGCCTGTCTTAGGTTGGTAAAGAGTGCTCCTGATCTTACCCGTCATTGGCTGTCAAGTTCAGCTCACGGAGGCAGAGGGTCTTATCACATACTAGTCGTGTGTGCCACTCTGTTCGAGATCGCTCATCTCCAAGCGACAGTAATGAACTTTCAGGGGCCTTGCTTGAATGGTCTCAATCTGTTACTTAATAAATGCCATGAGTTTTTTGAGTAATACTGGCCGTAAAATAGTTTTAAAATGAAAGGATGGGAAAAACATCACAAGCTAATGATAACCAAAATAAAGCAGGGGTGGCAATATTAATTTCTGATAAAATATTCTCCAAAGCCAAAATTAGCATAAGTGGTAAGGAAGGGCATTATATAATCAATAAAGGGTCAATCCAACAATAAGACATTAGCCCTATAAATATCTATACATTCAAAGAAAGAGTTCCAAAATATATAAATCAAATATTAACAGAACTGTAAAGTAAAATAGACAACTCCACAATAATAGTATAAGATTTTAACATACCACATTCAATGAAGGACAGCACAGTCAAAGAAAACTAATTAACTATATAAACGATCTCAGCAACACCATCAATCAACTTGACCCTGTGGGCTGTAGTCCCACACACAACCACTATGCCACCATGCCACCAGGGCTCAACCACATCACGTTCATTGACAAATGAGGAAAGAGTTAGAGGCTCAAACCCTTTTCTAGTTTTCTGGAAGCCCTACAAACTCATCATCACTAGTTTCAGAATTTATGAAGCTCTGTTGCTCACAATCACTTCTTTGATTCATATTCTGGTGGCATTTTTTGTGCAATTCTAGTTTTGTTGTGCATAGCAAGGCCATTTTTCCTCGTAAATCTGTAGCACCATGATGGTGAGCCAGTAACATCCTAATACCTTTTTCTACACGGTGTGTTTGGCTTTATAGATGATCATTTTTGTAGAAACTCCTCAGTTTCTACAGTTGCAGTGACGTGTGATCCATTCTTTCATGTCCACTTCTAACTGTGACTGTTTTTCAGTGTGTCCATGAAAAGTGTGCTTAATTTTATCAAGTTTTTGCAGCTGATTTTCCTGTTTCTCTACTCTCATCATTTTTTCAATTGGAGGTGGCTCAAAATGTCTCTCCACTGCTCTGTTTCCATGTTCTCTTGCATATTTTACCACCTCCAGTTCAAACAGAATTTTATATGCTCATCTTTTCATCTTTGACATTTTGTACTATTAGAGAAAAATTTTTTAAGTTTTTTTTTTTTATGCATCACTGCCCACAGGTGGTGGGAGTAGGAGGGAGAAATGGTGCTTTTCTGAGAAAAATAGAGTAGTGAAAGAACTGTCTGTTGTTATGAGAGACATATTACCACATACATCAGTATTGTAATTGATAGTAACTCAAACTGCTTGTTATTACTTGTAAAGGGCACCAACTCACCTGACAGGCAGGGCTTTGCATGGCAGGAGAGACTCTATGTCTCTCTCCTATCGTGACGGGTCCTTTGCCTGCCCATCGGCACACTGTACTACATCACATAGTCCCGGCTGGGACGTGACCTGGTACTGTACCTAGCTGCCTCCTGTCTCCATTCCCTAATTCTGTCAGTCTGTCAGTGTTCTACACACACAGGGGAGGTGTGCGCTGTGCCCATCATGTGTTCTAACTGACATGGAGACTCCAGGAGGTGGAACCTCCACCGAACACACAGCAATCCACAGCATGCAAACAGCAGTGGACAGTCAGCGGGCACATGGGATCATAAGCAAATGTTCTGGAGGACCACACCTTCGGACCATAAGATGCCCCCTTGTTTTCCCTCCACTTGGGGCAGGGGGGAAGTGCATCGTATGCTCTGACAAATAAGCTATTTGGAAGTTTAATAAGAGAGAATAAAAAGTTTCTGATACCTCGTTTTCCTCTAACACTTTCTTTTATTCTTCTTATACATTATATTCTTTATTTAAACTGAAGACCATGTATCAAGGAACTTTGTGAACAGGATTTGGGAGGCTTTCCTGCATGTGAATTTTTAAGGGGGGGCAAAGCACACATTTGACTCTTCATTTACCCTGGCTAGATGTGAAGAGTTCCCAAGGAAGATTTTATTTGATGGCCTAAGTGGAAGGGAATAACAAACTGTTAAATATAGTTCTTTATGTTCATTTTAGACTTCTTGTTGCAGCATCATAGCCTAGCAAAGTAAAGTAATGTAGTTTTTATTCACTGTTATTCTATATAAATAGAATAGTTTAAAAATCAATTTACTTTTTTTCAAAAACAATTTTTAAAATTGTGATTTGGATGGGGGGGTTACATTTCAGAACATCAACTTTGTTTCCAACCTACTTGTCAGTCTAAGTTGTACCTATTTATCAATCCCAAATAGCCTGTCCTTCCCCTCTCCCTTGATTTCCTTTCTCTGTCATATGGCTTACTATCTTCTTCTTCAGCAAAGGTAATACTTATCAGTCCTCTAGCTCAGTGGTCAGCAAACCAGCTTATAAGCCATGTGCAGCCCTTTCAGTGTGAACATGTGACTCTAAACTAGCATTGCAAACATTCTAAGGTTGTTATTTCAGATCAAGGTGATTTCATTTGTTGGGAAACCGTATTTAAGGGTCTTGAGTCATTTTAAAGTTGTTAGGATGGACAGGATTGGCTCTTTGGTCTCATGAGTTTGTCAACCCCTGCTCTAGCGCAGCGTTCCCTCTTTCCTCCCTTGCTCACCTCTGATGGAATACTATGCGTCTCAAAAAAACCCAAACCAGCATGATGAAACTACGAAGCAGCTCGTGGCATGGACGGACCTGTAGAACAGTGGGTGGAATGAAATGAGCCCCTCGCAAAAGGACAAATAATGTACAAGACCACGGTTATAAGGGGGGGGGGAAACAGGGCAAAGAGTTTCATCCTAAAGAGAAAATGATTTACTCTTTAGTAATGAGTATCAAGAGATAGATTGAATTTCAACTTAGACAGCAGGTAATGAAGTATTTCACCCTGTTTTTAGAAGGCATACGTCTATTTCAAAGTGAATATTCAAATAGTTTTGAGACATTGCAATGGACACCTTACTCATTTACTGCCATGGTTTCACTAATTCTAGGAAGGGGCTTCTAAAAGTTCATATATCGTCAATTCCACATTTTTTTTACTTGCCCAATTCAGGGAGTTTCAGGAAGAGAATGCAGCAAAAGTGACAGACTGTCTTTTCTATTATAAGCTGATGAGAGACTGTGACTTCTTCCTTAGTCTCTCTGGGGTGCAGTTGACTTAGTGGCTTGGTGAAGTCAGCTAGTGTATGATGAGCTGCCCTAGCGAGAGGTCCACCTAGGCGCCAAGAGTGACTTTTGGTCAACAGGTCTTTCACACAAGAAACCAAATCCTGCCAACAATGCCAGGAACCTTACAGTGACTGCTGCCCTGGTTGTCATTATGACTGCTGTCTTGTGAAAACCTTAAATTAGATGATACAGTTAAGCTGAGCCCAAACTCCTGACCCACCAAACCAGTGAGATGATATACAGTGTTGTTTTAAGCAACTTAGCTTTGGTCTTATAGTTATTTATAGCAGTAAATAAATGATACAGCAATCAAGAGATGCAATAGTGCTACTCTGTACAAGTGAAGGCTAGCTTGACTATACATTAAGAACCTTAAAACACTTTATTCACTATGCTAAGTATTTTCATACCGGGGGAGAATTTTCTGGAGGGTTCCTATGCCAGCAGGAGATTAAGTTGCAAACCACAAGGCTGGTGGTTTAAACTCACCATTCTCTTCCTGGGAGAAAGTGGAGTTTGTCTGCTCCTGTAAAGATTTACAGCCTCCAGAACCCTTTACAAGGCTGCTTTGTGTTGAAATCGACCCAATGGAAATTGGTTTATATCACATTGCTGGACTTGTTGTATCACATCATGGACTTGTTGTAAAGGGGAAAAGTCTTCATTAAGAGTTGAAAATATATCTGCAGAACTGCAGATATTCTCATACCTCAAGCAGAGGGTGGGGAGGGAAAGCTTAAATATTGTAAATCTAGCATTGTGGAATGACACCAGGAAAGTGCTATTGATTGCTCTGTGCTCGGCGTCCCTGCTCAGGGCTTTGCAAAGTCGAGATGCACTGCCAATATTCATATTTTAGGCAACTGCAAATCAATTTTTCTGTCATTCTCCAGATGCCATGCTGCTTCCCTTCTTGGCCTTTATAATCTTCAGTAGAAAAACGTGCTGCACAGAATACTGGGACCAGGTATAGGCTAATTCAAAAACAAAACAAAACTGCTACCACACCAATTCTGACACTTAATGACCCTACAAGACATGGTAGAACTTCCTTGGTGAGTTTCTGAGACTGTAACTCTCTACAGGCAGAGAAAACCTCACCTTTCACCTGTAGAGTAGTTGGAAGTTTTGAATTATTGACCTTGGGATTGACAGCCCAACATGTAACCACTATGTCACAATAGATAGGCTACAAAGTGCAAGAAAAAGGAAAACCTACTGCTGTTTCCATGTAAGATCAGGTGGACATGTTATCAGAAAGGACCATTCCTGGAAAAAGACTGTCATGCTTGCTGAAGCAGAAGGGCAGTGATAAAGAAGACCGTCAACAAGTTGGATTGACACACTAGTCGAAACAATGGGCTCAAATCTAGCAGTGCATGTGACTGTAAACCCAAACCCAAACTCACTGCATCTGACCCAGAGCAACGCTGTAGTTGAGAGTTCCAGCTGCCACTGTGGCTTTCTGAGACTGACTTTTCTAGAGTTGACAGGCCCGTCTTCTCCGGAGTTTGTAAGGATAGTGAATTTGCATCAGCACATGTGGTTGTTAAAAGGAAAGAACTACTTAGTGGTACCTTTTCCATAGAAAGAGTGACTTCATAAGCTCATGATATGTGAGAGAATAAACTAAATGGATGACCGAACGTGCTCAACATTTCCCCCCGTCACTGTCTGATAAAGAGAATTTTGAAGTTAAGACTCTGTCTCTCCAACTTCAAAGGTGAGTCCTATCTTTGTTATCCCATTTGAAATCTTTCATGATATGATACAGAATTTGAAGAATAATACAAACTTGGAGATAGACCTTTGAGGATTTGGCAAAAATCCCAACCAAGCATGGGATTAAGATGGCAAGGAGCAAGAGAAGAAGGTAAAAACTATCTGCTGTATGGGGTTGGGTGAATTGAAGATCCTAGAGCAGTTGAGACAGAGGGGATTTGGAAGGAGAAAACTGCTGACTTTAGAACTGTTGCTAACAGAAAGGTGGGTAAAAAGAGACATTGGTCAGTATAAGAAATGAAAAAATATAAATTATCAATGGTTCATGGAAGAGAGAGGGTGGGAGAGGAAGGGAGAAAATGAGGAGCTGATACCAAAGGCTCAAGTAGAAAGAAAATGTTTTGAAAATGACGCTGGTGGGGGCTGAGCCCCGGTGGCGTAGCGGTTGTGCGTGGGACTGCGGCCCACTGGGACAGAGGTTCAATTCCAGCAGTGGGGCTGGGCCTCCTACTGCCACCACCGGAGAGCAGTGATGCCCGCCCCCCCAAAAAAAGAAAGAAAATGACGCTGGCAACAAATGTGCTTGACACAATGGATGGATGGGTTGTGATAAGAGTTGGATGAGCCCCAATAAAATGATTAAAAAACAAAAGAAATGTTGCTGTCATGATTTCCTTCTAGGCTTTTTGTTTTCACTTTTTTTTTATCTGAGATGTTACTTATATAGTTGATTGTACAAGTTGAATGGTTATACTCAATGTATTTTCACCTATGTGCACTCCATAGTGTAGTCACTCCCAAGACCAAGACATAGAATATAGCAGTACCCCACATGCCCCCCTCATCCCCTTCTCAATCACTACCGCCCAGGAATAACCACTTTTTGGTTCTCTATCACAATTATTAGTTTTTTCTGCTTTATCTTCTTTACAAAAGCATATATGTGTATTATCTTTTGTATTTGCCTTCTCTTATTCAATCTTGCATGTGTAAAATTGGTCAATATTGTTGCATGTAGCAAAAGACTGTTTTTTTCTAAACCCCACATAGTCTTCTACAAATTACTGATCCAGCATGGGGCTATTATGGCTAGTTATGATGTGAGCATTCTTGTGTATGTTGAGGTTAAGCTGGAGCTGCAGAAAGGAGATAGAGCTTAGTTAGGAATGAAAAGTAAAGAAAGGCCTTATTGAGATAGGGAAGGACTTTTGGGTAGGCAAGGGACAGCAGAGGAAGAGGAAGGAGCATCTTGAGCTCCGAGAGTTAAGCCAGGGAAGCTGCGTCTGGCAGTGAGGCAGTGGGACACGTATAGGGCTTGAACCAAGGACTTATGTCCCAATAAGGGGAACGAGGCAGGGGTGCCAAGGAGTGCCTGGTTTGAGGGCGCTGCCTGGTTCAACCCTGGCCCAAATAGTACCCTCTTATTTTTTTGCTGGGTGTATGTGGGAGTATGGAATTATTGGTTCATAGAGTTGATTATATCTATATCTATATCATATATATATATATATATATATATATAGAGAGAGAGAGAGAGAGAGATATCTAGTCTATTCTAGAGGATCCCTGGTAACTTAGCGGGTTAGGCATTTGGCTGCTAACCATAAGGCCAGTGGTTTGAACCCCCAAGCTGCTCCGCAGAAGAACAATGGAGCTTTCTATTTCCATAAAGAGTCGGGCTCCCAGAGCTACCCTATCGGGTTACTATGAAGCAGAGTCAATCTGATGGCAGCAAAGGAGTGGATGTACGTGGATCTTTCGTACTTGCTGGCAAATAGGTTGGCAAAGTGGGCGTTATTGTCAGGTGCCGTCAAGCTGAGCCTGTGTACAATAGAACGTCACCCTGCCTGCTCCAGCCGTCTTACTCATAATTGTTCTTATGCTTTGAGCTCATGCTTGATTCCCACCAGCAATACAATTCCAGTTGACCCATATTCTCACCTGTATTTGATATTTCTGATTCTTTAATTTTAGTCACTCTTATTGTTACTTGAGAGCCCCTAGGTAATACAAATCATTAAGTGCTTGAATTCCAACCAAAACATCGGTGATTCAAATCTATCTATGAGTACTTCGGAAGAAAGACCTGGCACTCTGTTTCCAAAATGCCACAGCCTCCAAAAGTCAATGAAGAGCATTTCTACACTACCACATAAGGGATTGCCAAGACTCACACTTGATTGCATGGCAACGGGGATTTATTCTTTGAGGGGCAGATATTTTAAAAGGATTTTGGATATTGAACGCTGCTTCACTATAAAGGATTTTACATATAGAGTATTGGAAGCCTTGGAAACTGTAGGGTCATCTGAGGTTTTACTTTTATGCACATTCAGTTCCATTGCTAAAGTGAGCAGATATGTGAGAAGAGTTGAAAAAATATCACTGTCTTCTTGGAGGTGAATCTTCATTTTGCAAACATAGACATGTTTATGGAAACCGAAAGCTTTTTTTCCCCCCTCTCAGAGTGGCTAGGAGTTTGAACTGTGGACCTGTCAGTTAACAGCCCAACTTATAATAATGCACTGTGCTGTCAGAGCTCCCAAGCCTACCAAGTGTTTACTGTTTTACACCAAACACAATTCTAGAAGCACAGTGATGAACAGGGCAGTTAAGTACTCTTTCCTCACTGAGCTTACATTCTCTTTGGGAAGATGGCCTAAACAATATATGCAAAGAAAGACAATGAGCAATTGATTGGAGTGGCAATTTGAAATGGGATCATGTAATCGTTTTCTAGGGCTGCCATACCACAAGCTGTGTAGCTTATAACAAAAATGTATTATCGCCCAGTTCATGAGGCTACAAGTCTAAGTGAATGTGTTGGCTGGATTGTGCTTCCTCCTTCCCAAATTTCTAGAAGAAGAACCTCCCTTAGTTCTCCAGGTTTCTAGCAGCCCAGTTATTTCTTTGTTTGCATCTTCACTAGGCTGTCTTCTCCCTGCCTGTGCCTGTGTGCTGCTTATCATCCTCACCACCAGATGGCTTTAGGTCCCTGCCTAGTCTACCTGGTAGGCTCTCCTGTAAACAACATCATCAAAGACCTTATTTACAAACAAAGTCGCCTTCACAGTGACAGAGGTGAAGACTTGTGTTGGGTTCTGGGTAAAGTGAACAGACGTCCCACCATTTAACAGTTTAACAACATCCTGCGACATTTTAAAATTAAGTATATTGCAATACTATTTTTGCATTCAATGAAAACTTTTGTTGCTCCATATAGATCAAATTTTTAATCAAGAACACCCACCCCCTCCCTCTAGGTCAATGGTGTTCCGCTTAAAATCTGGTCACTTTAGTTCTGGGGAACAAAATCTAATCTCAGATGGCTGGTGAAGGAGCCCGAGCTGCTGGAGCGCATCTCCTATGAGTTCACAAAGTCTGTGTGTGAAATAAAGCTGTACCAAGTAGAAGCATGTGAGAAAAAGGAGAGAGAGAGAGAGAGAGAGAGAGAGAGAGAGAGAGAGAGAACGAGAACAAAGGAAAACTGAGGATGCCTTTGGATGATAATGTTGACGAAGACCATTGCAAAGTCTGGGGACTGCCAGAATGCCCCTTACAATCCAGGGTGGCAAGACTTTGTTTTTTTTTTTGGGGGGGGGCATCACTGCCCTCAGGTGGTGGGAGTAGGAGGCCCAGCCTTTGCTCCGTTGAGCTGAAATCGAACCTCCATCCCAGTGGGCCGCAGTCCTGCGCACAACCACTACGCCACCGGGGCTCAGCCGGGTGGCGAGCCTTTGTATCACATCCCTGGAACATGTTTATCGCTCGGGACTTGTCCCTAGAGGAGGAAGACCCTCCTGAGATGGGCTGCCATCGTGCCTGTTAAAGTGGGTCCACACAACGCAGATGGTGAGGATAGCGCAGAGTTCATTCGGGAGTACACAGGTTTGCTCTGACTCAGAAATGACTTGCTGACACTGGCAGCACCCCCAAGAACATACACAGAATGCAAATTTTTTCCTTTCGTTTTTCTAACTTTTACACAAATCATAATAAGCATCAACATTTATTCTGGGTTTGGAGTTTTAGGGCCCTGGCTTCAGGGGATATAGGCCAGGTGATTGACTTCATTGGGTGTTCACTGCCTCTGTTCCACCTCTTAGTTGATTGCATGGTGCCTGCAACCTTAAATGCCTGCAAATGGCCATCCAAGGCACAGCAATTGCCTGGAGCAGGGGTGGGCACACTCTTGAGACCAGGACCCGATCCTGCCCTGAATAACTTTAAAATCACTCAAGAGCCTTGAATATGTTTTCCCAAACAAGTGAAATCCCCATGATCTGAAATAATAACCTTCAAATGTTTTCAGTGTTACTTCAGAGTCACACGTTCACACTGAGAGAGCAGCATATGACTCTCGAGCCGCAGTTTGTGGACCACTGGCCTGGAGCAACAGCATGGCAGCAATAGGAGGAGGAAATAGAATGTGTGATTGCTTCCAGAACAACTCCCTCCTTTGCTATGAACCAGAAGGATTGGATGGTGTTTGGCTACTACTTCCAAACGTTTTGAGAGAAAAAAATAATAATCTACAGAATCATACCCAATAGAGGGGAAACTGCATAACAGAAGTTCAAATTCTCAAGGATTCCAGGTTTTCTGGAACTGTTGGGTAGAATAGTATAGTGAAAAGGCCGTCCATTGCACATGCTCAGAGGTTCGAGCTATTGGTCAGGAAAGGGTGGTACATTGCTCAGAGGGTCCAGCTGCCAGCCAGGAGGGCTGCAGCTGGATTGGGCCACTTAGTCCAGGTGGATTCAATTCAGCCATTGGGGTCAATCAGGGTTGTCAACCAAGCCTCCCCACAGAAGAATTGAAAACAGCAAAGGTTTTGCTCTGACCTAAGCTCTTTCCCAGCGGCTGCAATACAATGTAGTACAGCTGGACTGTGGTCTCGAACTTACTGGAAGAGCAACTTCCCGGCAAGCACACAGGGTTTAGGGACCCTGTGGATGCCTGTGGAGACCTGAAACTTATCTTTCATCAAACTCGCTTATTTCACAAACCAAGACTTGGACATAAATTCTTTCTTACATAGAGCCAAGGACCAAGGTATAGATCTCTTCTTGAGACACCTAACACAAAAATTATAGTTGGATCGACTCTGGAAATGATTGCCCTGACATAATCTTTAAACCTACATCAAAAATCGCCCCTGAACTATGTAGCTTGACTAGTAAAGTGTGTTTGCTTTTAGCTCTGTGCTCTTTTAAGATCTATCTACGTGAGATTAAATTGACAGCAGCAAGAGACAAGATTAGATAGGAAGTTTAGGGGTCAGTGAGGTCACCTCGATGGACAAAGAACAACTTGAAAAAGGAGGGTGTGAATGGATGCACACCTAAAATGATGTGATCAGCATCCCTGAACGGTACATGTTGAAATTGTGGCATGGAAGTGCTGCTGTGTATACTTCCAACCGTAACAAAATAAAATGAATTATTTATTCTGGTAGATCACTTGAAAAATTTAGCCTCTGCCTTCTATACAAATTCTGTATAATCTTCACAATGGTCATTTTGCCCATTTGGATTGAATGGATTTTGTATCACAAACTAGATAGCAATGCCTTTAGCGCTTGGAATTCTTTATTCGGTTGTGTAGTTATCCCATCAGTTATCCCATCCTATTAAAAGTGCTGAATGATTGCCCATTCAGCTACAAAACTGTCCAAGGTGAAATACTATGACACCGGCTTTGAGCTTATTGACAGGCCCAAGCAAATGCTCCAGAAGATTTCAAATGTTCTCAGAGCTCAGCAAGCTTTTGGCCAAGGAAAACTTTCATGCAAGAAACATTATGCAGAGATCTATTTTTCTTACCCTTTTAGAAAATGGAATTGTCCACTATATAATAATACATAATTCCAACAAAATCTTCTGCATCCAATTAGCTATAAAAAGAGCTAACCATCAAAAAAAGAGCTTGCCATCAAAAGGCAATCATCTGTATCAAAAGCATCTTATCTTTGTAGATGCCAATAAAGGTTTCATTTTTCAGGGAGAATGAGCAAGAATTCTTTCTCCAGCAAAATAGAAAAGTCTCCTTGCACAGTCTAATGACCTAGACTTGATTTTCTGTTCCAATGATTCTTCGAGAAGAGATACAGATCAGAAAGGTTTGGGGGTGTTGTCTCAAAATACCCCTGGTTCAAGTCCCTGGCTAGATGCTAGGTGGGGACTATTTGGGGATGGAGTGTGGAGATATGTATGCTTCAGTTTTACTCAGTCTTCCATAGGGCTTTTGTTTCTGGCCATATGGCTCCAAATCTAATTCACTGCCAAGTTCCATTGGGTTAATTCTACCCTTTTGGTCAGGGTAGAACTGTCTCTGTGGATTTTCGAGGCTGATAATATTTATGGGAGCAAACTACCTCATCCTTCACCCAGAGAGCAGTTGGTGGTTTCTAACTGCTGACCTAGCAATTAGTAGCCCACAGTAAGGATAGTTAATCAGTGGTCTCCACAGCCAGCAGGCAAGTCTCCCTCTCCTCTCCTCTCCTCTCCTCCCCTGCACAGTCACATGATCCCAAAGTCTTTGCTTCCAAGGGCCAGGAAACCAGCTTGCTGCCACTGTGTTCCATAGTCCTATAGTCTTGGGCCAGATGAGGATGTACTCCCTAGGATCGATGCTGCTCCTCAGAGTCCCTGTTCACACACATCTGGTTTCGGTGGCCTCTGCCACTTCAGACTGAGATCCTGAACATGCTCTCCCAAGGCGCTCATGATTTCTCACTCTTCTCTACTGCTGCTTCAAAGATGGCTCGTCCATTTTTAGCAGTAGGGTGGTAAAAAATCAAACTGACCAATCCCCTTTATTAGTGTTACACATGCCATATTTGCATAGCCCCACCCAATTATTAGGTGGCAGTTGCAGAGAATTGGGTAGAAGAGGCACATTGAGAAATCTCCATGCTGGCTCCAGGTGCTGACGTGTAGGCGGGAGAAGAGGGAGACTTGCCGACCACAGTCTCTCCGACCGAGGTTTACAGGTGTGGACCTGTACTTTCACAAAGCTTGGTGACCAGAGCATTATGAATGTTAATGACCTGAAACGCAGGTTGTCCAGAGCTGAGCAAGAACACCTGCTATGGTTTTGGAATGAGCTGGAAGAAATCCATCAGGTAGGACTTTTTGAAGACCTTCAGGCCATGAATTTTGAGGAGCTGAACTCTTTTTTTCCAAAAGGCTGTTGAAGGGTTCCCTGAGTCTCCTGTCAAGAGAAGGTGGATGCACGCATGGAACCTGTTTCTCAAGAGGTGCTGGGCAGCACGACCAGGGATCAGGATCAGCTGCAGGCCTGGCAGAGAGAAGGATTTTCCCAGATTTCTCAGAAAAAGGAGCAGTTCTTCTTCTAGCTGGGGGGGTGGGTGGGGCAGGGGACAAAACTCGGAGTTGCTTATCCCAAGAGGATCGATGATGTTGACTTGCCACCCCGTGTAACACATCTCCAGATTCTCGCAGAGCACATCTGGACACTGCAGCAGTTAGCTGAGGAATATGGCACCACATGCAGTATTTTCTGGTATATAATGACCAGTGGCAGAACCAATGGAATCTACAAAGGAGTTCTTTGCAAAGCACAAGTACTTTGGTTTAAAAGAGAATGTAATCTTTTTTCAGCAAGGAATGCTGCCTGCTATGAAGTTTGATGGGAAATTATTTTGGAAGAAAAGAGCAAGTTTCTATGCTTCTAGATGGGAATGGTGGTCTTTACCGGCCTCTTGCAGCCCAGAACATTGTGGAAGACATGGAGCACGGGGGCATTTGTAGCATTCGTGTTCACTGTGTTGACAACATATCAGTGAAAGCTGAATGTGGATCAAAGGTGGTAGAGAAAACAAACCCCACTGAGCACGTTGGAGTGGTATGCCATGTGGATGGAGTATACCAGGTGGTAGAATATAGTGAGATTTCCCTCCCAACAGCATGCAGGAAACATCACCAACCATTTCTTCCCCGTGCCTTTCCTCAGAAATGTCGTCCATGTTTCTAAACCTCAGTTGCAGCACCACATGACTCAAAATTCCCAAGGGCAGTTAATTAAGCTGGACAAACCAAATGGAATAAAGATGGAAAAATTTGTCTTTGACATCTTCCAATTTGCAAAGAAGTTTGTGGTTTACGAAGTATTAAGAGAAGACGAGTTTTCTCCGCTGAAGAATGCAGACAGTCAGAATGGGAAAGACAATCCCACCACTGCAAGGCATGCTCTGATGTCTCTTCACCACTGCTGGGGCTTCAAGGAGGGAGGTCACTTGAGAGATGAGAATAGCTCCAGACTTCCAGCCATTCCCCTCTTGAAGGATGCCAGTGACTTACCAATCCAGTGTGAAATCTCCCCTCTTATCTCCTATGCTGGAGAAGGGCTGGAAAGGTATGTGGCAGATAAAGAATTCCAGGCACCTTTAATCATTGATGAGAACGAAACCCATGAGCTGGTGAAGAATGATCTATGAGCCAGATGCCAGGCGCAACCATAATGGGAACAACTTTTATTTTTGATAGATTGTGAATTGAAGGACTGCTCTCAGAAGACTGACGTTTGAATATCTACAGGGTTTCAGTTGAACCGCATAATGATTAAAAACGCCCGAGGTATCTGAATTTCAGAAAGCATTTTTTATTATTTCTAACTCATTGGAGGTCTTATTTATATATGTTTTCAATCTTATATTTTTCCTAAGTGAAGGAAAACTGACCATCCAGGAAATCTCCTCCAGTGTCAGTGTCGTTGGGCTGCTTCTCATGGCTGTGCTTGGAGCCTGAGCATTTCTCTGAGTTGTACCTAGTAATAATACATCACTGTACAGGTCAAAAGGTTTCTATGGTACTAAAAGTTTGTTTTATTTTATGAAACATGAAAATTTTAAAGTAATAATTGGACAATAAAATAAGCATTCCTTCTCAAAAGAAAAGAAAAGAAAAAGAAATCTTGGTGCTGTCCTCCAAAGCAAACTCCAAAGCCCATCTGTAGATGAAGCCACATCCCCTTACAGAAGGGTCGTGGGAAGAAGCCAATGTAGCAACAATGAATTATGCAACTTTCCTCTAGTTCGTAAATGTCTCCCCTGACCCCCATCATGATCCCAATTCTACTTTATAAATCGGGCTAGACCAGAGGATATACACTGGTACAGATAGTAGCCAGAAATAGAGGAATCCACAACAGATGATCCCTTCAGGTCTAGTAGTGAGAGTAGTGATACTGGGAGGGTAGAGGGAAGGTGGATTAGAAAGGGGGAACCGATGACAAGGATCTACATATAACATCCTCCCTGGGGTATGGACAGCAGAGACATGGGTGAAGCAAGACATCAGACAGTGTTTAATATGACAAAATAATTATAAATTATCAAGGGTTCATGAGGGGGAGCAGAGAGGGAAGAGAAAAAATGAGGAGGTGATATCAGGGGCTTAAGTAGAAAGAATATGTTTTGAGAACGATGATGGCTACAAATGTACAAATGTGCTTTGCATGCAATGGATGTATGTATGAATTGTGATGAGTTGTATGAACCCCTAATAAAATGATTAAAATAAAGAAATCTCAGACAAACCTGGAACTTTTGGAGGACTTTTCAGTTTTTGCTGTTAGTTTTTAATTTATTTTTGTTTTATTGTATTAGCTGTTGTCGATTTATTTTTGCCTCCTTTCTTGTTGTCTTTTGCTTTCTTTTGTGCATACTATCATCTATACATGCTTATCTGGATAACATAGGTGGTATGAACAAACTGGAGGAGAGAACATGGGGGAGGGGGAGGAGGGGAAAAATGAGAAGCTGATATCAAGGTTCAAGTAGAAAGAAAATGTCTTGTTTTTTAAATCATTTTATTGGTGGCTCACAGAATTGATCACAATCTATCCCCCCATCCATTGTGTCAAGCACAATTGTCCATTTGTTGCCATAATCATTCTCAAACATTTAAATGTTTTATAAAAGATGATGACAACATTTGTACAGATGTGCTTGACACAATAGATATATGTATGGATTGTGATAAGAGCTGCAAGAGACCCCAATAAAATAAAAATTTTAAAAAGAGAAATCTCATGAAGATAAACAATCAGCTATCTAGGGAGAAGAAACAAAGCCTACATGGAAGAAGCACACCAGCCTGTGTGATCATGAATTGTTGATGGGATCAGGTATCGGGCATCAAAGACCCAAAACAAAACAAAACAAAAATCATATCAATGTGAATGAGCGGGAATGTGGAGTGGAGAGCCAAAGTCCATCTGTAAATAATTGGACCTCCTCTTACAGAAGGTTCATACGGAATAGATAGCCAGGGTGCAGTATAGCACTGACAAAATATACAACTTTTCTTTTGTTCTTTAATGCTTCCCCCCTGTGTCAGGCAGGGTTCTCTTAGAGAAATAAAATCAGGACACTAGAATTCTTTTTTATATATTTATATATGGAGAAGGGTGTATAAGATAAGAAAGAAACAGTTAACTATCTATAAAGCAGTACAGATTGCTCGGTGCAACTCACTTGCGTGAGACAGATAGAAGACTGGCAGTCCTTCAAGTCTTGAGGGCCGCTGAGTAGTCCTCTGTAGAGCAATCCAGGCTATCTGGTCATGGGCAGCAACCAGCAGAGCAGGTCACCAACAGTCAGCCAGATGACAGAGTCCAACAGTTCCCAGCTCAAGAGATGTATATCCTAGGAGCATGGCGAAGTAGGGCTTGAAGGAACCTCAACTCACAGCTCCACAGTCCACGATTAGGTGTCCATGGGTGGTGTTGTTTGGAAGTCGAGGCACAGGATGATCAAGGCAGCTCTCTGGTTCAAAGATCCGGAAGCAAGAGCCAGGGCGGGACTCGCCGAGCCCTTCCTATCTCTGCCCTTCAATTCATCCCGTGTGTTCATTGGCCGTGCCAACAGACCCATCAATCTTCTGTGGCCATGTTGGCATAACAAACCTACCCATCACACGCCCCCATTGTCATGACCCCAATTCTACCTTACAAAACTAGACCAGAGCGTGTGTAGTAGAACCCCAGTCTCGCTTGGGAAGCCAAATAACTTCCAGGTCTCCAAAACCAAGCGTTTCAGAACCTTGTCCACCCAATTCCACAACACATTCTCCCATTCTTGTAGCCCTGCTGCTTCCAAGACAGCTGGACAGGGTAGCCACCTCAAGCCTGTGGAGATGGGAGTCTCACAGAAAACCTCCACTCTTGCCATTTGACTTCACTTGTGTCTTTATGGAAAATAATTACAACTGTTTCTGCCTAAGCATAACATAAGTATATTGAGGGCTTAAAAAAAAGACATCTTAAAGAAAGATCCTAGAAAGAAAGAGACTCCTGAGGATAATCCTGGAATAGAAGCATACCCTCCACAGTCCCTGAGTTGGATGCATCGAGAGCTTTTGCTTCTAACCTCGCGAAACAGATTGAGCAGTCTGCATGAAACAATGAAATCATAAGGAGCAGCAGACCACTTCACAACCTAGCTCACTCCCTGTCACCCGAGGAACCCACTTCAGGAACATGCCCCAGTCACAGGGCACCACATGTGAATGCCATCTGTGCTGGAAAATCATTGTTTACCACGAGATGCCCTCCATCTATTTTTCGAAGAATCTCTGTGCCTTATATAGACTCTTCATGGGACTTTTGTTATCCAGATGTGGGCATCAAAAGAGTCCCTAGCAGAGATGACTATTTAACAGATTACAAACACAGGATGGATTTCCAGTGGGAGAAAGAGACACTGGTTTCTGTAAAACACCATGGCCACAATCACACACCATCTCATGATCGACCCCCTAAGCAACCAAAATGGCTGCTTCATTTAGGAAGTGCTTGGTTATATTATTCTACCAAGGTAACAGAACTCTCTCCCTTGCTAGTGTGTAAGATGTTTCAACTAAAACCTTGTGATCGGGTGGATTCCAACTCACAGTAGCATTATAGGGCAGAATAGCTGTTCGATTTAATCTGCCCCATAGAATTTTCTAGACTGTAGTCTTTACAGAGGTAAACTGCCACAGTTTTCTCCCATAGGGTGACTGAAGGATTCAAACCACAAAACTTTCTGCTCATAGACCAGTGCTTCAACCACTACAGCTTCTTATGAAATTGCTTCATTTCCCAAGATTTAATGGACTTCTTTTAGAATCCCTGGTGGTGCTGTGGATTAAGCATTAGGCTTAGGCCTGTGGTGACTCAATCCTATCAGGCACTCCTTGGGAGAAAAGATGAAACGTTCCACTTTCTAGAAATTGACAGCCAGCTAAGACTTTAGGAAACATATCCATAGAGTCCTTCCTTGGTTCTTGGCTTGTGATCTGCATTGACCTCCCCTCTCTTCTGAGCCACAATGATTGCTGAGAAGACCTTGGCAGAGCTTCCCTGCCATGGAATGTTCCTCACAGAGGAACTTCCTCTGTGAGTTTCGGAGACTATAACTTTCTGACGGTTGAAGGCCTTTTCTTTCTCCTGCAGTGCAGCTGGGGGTTTCAAACTGCAGACCTTGTGGTTAGCAGTTCCACGAGTAACGACTAGGTTGTGGTTAGCAGTTCCACGAGTAACGACTAGGCCACCAGGGCTCCTCGCTCTGCTCTGTCAGGATTACTACCCTTTGGAATCAACTCAAAGGCAGCGTGGAGGATGGGTTTCTTCACTGGCCTTTCATTCTGTAGCTATGGATAAGTGCCCCACCCTACTCCTCTGTCCTCTCCTCTAAGGTCATTGAAAGAATTTCTGAGCCAAACGTGATTTTTGTAAACAAAAGCAGTTTGTGTTTTGGTCACTAGGCGTTAGTTGGCATCATCGTTAGGACGCATTGTTTAAATCTTTTCCAGCTGTGTTACTTTTTGTAGCTTTTTGCACTGCGTTTAGATAAAAAGATTTTTGAAAAGAATCATCATGATAGTGGTTAACTTTGTTACTGATATTGTTGATGATACTTTAGAAAACAGTTAAGGAAATACCAACAACAGACCACATTAGACAGGTTGTTTTTTGTTTTTTGTTTTGTTTTGTTTTAGAAAAAGCCAGCCAGGTCCTCATGAAAAAAGGCAAAGAACTGAAAAAACTTCTCAAAAGCAGCCACCAGTTCATTTTATGGAAGGGGATTGCCCTTCTAAACAGTGACCCTCTCCCCATACCACCTCTCCACAGCTCTGTCCACCGATCCAGATTCTCATACATGTCAAGGTATGGGCCACCCTGCAGTTGCGAAAAGGTCTTTACTGTTGTGTCTTATTTACATTATATTATTGAACTCTGAACTTAATACTTAGAAATTTTTGTGTAATGTTTGGGAAAAAAAGGCAGGTAGGGTAAAAATGTGGTGGTTATCAATGGATGAATTCATTTTCAGTGGTTTCATGTGGGAAAAATTGATTCAGAACTTGACGACATCACCTCTTCACGCTCCTAGAAAGGGTGAGGATCGAGGTCTGGGGTTCTATAGTAAGTGCCCATCTCTGGTGTCTCCTGGGACAGGGGAGAGAGTCCTGTGCTCTTTGTCAATAACCAAGGGGCTTAGATAGTAACTGCTTTGGGGGTTGGGAGAAAAGGCCGAGGGCATAGATATGATGAAGAATTGCCACTCAGAATCTTGTGTACACATGAGGTCTGGGATGAGCTAGAGTGGAGGAGGGGGCCAAAAAGCTATCCAGCAACTAAGGCAGAAACCAAGGGAGCTTGTCCTCCCTTGAAAGGTGAGTGCAAACAAATGCGTGTCAATGAGCATTAGTAAGCGTCGTCCTTAGTGGCACTAACTGCACCATATGTTGAATGTCATGAATGTACCCTTAAATACAGTTCGAGTGGTAAAATATTGGGTACCTATATAGTTTAAATTAAGGGATAGTATACAGGTACAATAAAAGATAAAAAGGAAAACATAATCATTGCCTTTCCTCGGGTGTTTTGCAGTCTGACTTTATTTTATTTGTGTGGTCTGGCAGACCCAGCTGAGAAACTAGTGTAAAAGATGGCCCAAGGTGGAACCCTTTTAGAGCTCCCACCAAACGCAAGTGCAAGATTTCCTTTGGGCTGTCCCTTTGGCACCCTTTTCCCTATAAGCCCTCCTAGGAGATGAAGCACAGCTGCTGGAGACCAGCTTTTCCAAGCACTGCAACTCTCTCAGGGTTCAAAGATTCCTGGGGAACCGAGAAGTTGCTTAGTGGAATGCGAGCAAACACCAGATCCACTCTGGTCCTTGAGGTTCTCAGACCCGAGACTCCCTTTCACTGCTCACATTGAAATTGGGAGCTGACCCAGACTGGAGGCTGGCCTTCAGCCTTGTCATTGCTGATGAGTTGGCTCAGCTCATGATGGCTCCATGCACAACGGACGGAAACTGTGAGGAGCAGAGAAGAGGAAGAGAGTGTGTATGGATGAATTCTTTATTCTCCTGCATTAAGAAGTCTGGCAGGCTGACTTTCTGGGCTGGAGTGAAGCCTTCATGTTTGTGAGTTGGAGGTGAGTCCCAATCACATTCTCACAATATTGGTCCCCACTACCTGCTTCCATAATAGTGCTGCCTTAAAGTTACCTCTTGCAAGCACATGGCTGACTGCTAAGTAGCCACAGCTTTAACCATAGGAGCAGACACATGCTATTGCTTTCTAGCTTCTGAAGACAGTTACTCCCTCTTACTTGCCCCACGCACTGGTGTTAGGCTACTCCAATATACTCAGGGACCTATAGGTTTAGGGTACAGCCTACTTTATTATACATGTGATTAGCTATAAGTAGGGGAACTTGCCTGCCCCCTAGAGTGTGTATAAGCCTTGGTTGGAATATATATTCTCTCTCTCTGCATTGACCTGGCTCCTGATGTCCTGATTACAAAGGTGAGCCCTTGCATGCTTTCTCTTGTCTGATGTCGCTTTAATTTTACTCCTCAATTACACAACCACTCCTTGGACTCATTCGATTGTCGAGACTGGTAGATATCGCACAGGCAATGCTGCCTGGTGCTGTTGTGATCCATAGGATTTCCACTGACCCATTTCCAGGCTTTTCTTCCTAGCCTGTCTTCATCTAGAAGTGGTGCCGAAACCTGTTCAAGATGCAAGCCTCCACAGCCAGATGGGTGGTGGTTGTGCATGACATGCATTGACTGGAAATCAAATCCAAATCTCCCACATGGAAAGTGGCCATGTTATCATTGAACTAAGTGGGGCAAATGGGTGAGTTCCTCAGCTACTAACTGAAGAATGGAAGGTCAAGTCCACGGAGATGCACCTTAGAAGAAAAGCCTGGAAATCTCCTTCCAAGAAAAACAGTCATTGAAAATTCTATTTAGTAAAAGAGCACAGGTTGGATAGAGATTGGTGGGAGCCCCCAAATTATGGCTTCTCTTCTTCAAGTCTGCAACTGTACTCACCTCCATGTGAGAATAAGCACCCATTTACGATCAAAAGCGCAGTTCTGACCCAAAGGTCAAATTCAGAGGGTTAGGAAAGGAGGAGAAATGGAAACAGGAAGCACAGTGAGCAAGCGGGATACATTGCAGAGACTACATGGAATGAGTTGAATCAGAATGTGCATGAATTGTTGACTGAAAAACTATGCTCAGCTCTGTCACCTTTCACCTGACTCACAATAAAAGAGTTGTTGCTTTGTTTTTGAGGGCATCACTGCTCCCTGGTGAGAGTAGGAGGGCCAGCCTTGCTCCTGGAGAGTTGCCGCTGGATTTGAACTGCCAACCCTGTGGACCTCAGTCCCACACACAATCACTATGCCACCGGGGCTCAGCCAAAGAGTTGTTGCTTTAAAGAAAACCTTATGTCACACAATTTTACTTTGGTACACATGAGACTACAGGAAATTGAAATCAACTTGGCAACTAGCCTTCAACCTTAGACTAGAGAGAATACTAAGCAAAATAGCCAATACCACCAGGGAAATACATTTTTCAGGTCTTGATACTCTTTAGTTATCTAGTTATTTTGGCCTATGAACTTATACGAGGGGGGGGGCTTTAAAAAATTTGTAGAAACATGGAATGGGAAGGTAATGGAATTTTCCCACCAAGTTTCCAAAACTCTTTCTTATAAGTTTTTATAAGTTCACAGACCAAAAATAACCAGACAATTAAAGAGTAGCCATTCTCCCAAAATAAAGACATACACAAATAAACCACAAATTTTAAATAAATATGAAAAACTTTCTGTTCCAGGACCTTCCTAGCCATAAACATATGGGTAAATATACACAGGCTAAGAGTATGTTAAGAGTGATGTCTGGTAAAATTGTGGACATGCTCCTGCTTACATTTTATTCAGTGTTGAATAATTTTATCTTAAAGCTGTATAGTCAATTAGGGGTTAGTTATAGGAGACAGGAAGGCAAATTTACCAGAGACAGCATGATGTATTACTTTGTGGTTCACTGGAAGACCAAATATTGTTCAAACAAACAATTGTGGATTTTTACCTCACATTCCTTGTCATTGAGGTCTAAATCCAATTTAAAGTCAGTGTGCCAATATTGCAATGCTAAAACCACTTTTATCCAAGAAGTAGCCAGATTGTCATTTATTGAGTGCTATTTACACCTGGCATTTACCTAGTCAACCCTGCTATATGGAAATATTCCACCTGAGAAGGCTGCTTCTAGGCTCTGGGCCTTGAAGCAAGAACTGCCAACAGAAGTTTCAAAGAGACTCAAATATCACCCAGAAATAACAACTGGCCAGGGTGAGTCACATGGTGAGAGCACCCCTCCCAAATAAATATCTTAGAAAATACCTCAGTAGTATCCCAATTACTTGCTACTTCAAAGCATGATCGTAGGTCAGACTACAGTCTAACATTTGTATCCTCTTCCTTTGCTCCAATGTCAGATACCTCAGGCAGCAATTGATAATTAGACACTTTTGTCAATGGGGAAAAAGAGTGGTGGTCAGACAGATGGGAATAAAATGTCCACCCAATAATTCTATACTCCGATAGAAATGAACCATGAAGGATATCAGTGCTTGCTGTTTAGTCCTTTGTGGGTTGGTATGAATCAGGATCTTTGAGATAGAACTCAGAGACTAAAGAGCCACAGTTGGACCAGGGTGAGCTCATTAAGCTAAAGCAGTGGTTCTCAGTCTGTGGGCCACAACTCTTTGGGGGGCAAATGACCCTTTTACAGGGGTCACCTGATTCATAACAGCAGCAAAACTACAGTTATGAAGTGGCAAAGAAAATAATTTTATGTTTTGGGGTCGCCACAACATGAGGAACTGTATTAAAGGGTCACAGCATTAGGAAGGTTGAGAACCACTGGGCTAAAGAATACGTTAACAGCCATTTTGCTATCCCTTCTGGGCTGTATACCTTCCTGCCTTGACTCATTCCAAGTGCACCATCAGAATGGTCTGAGACCAACTGATGTAGAATGTAAAGTATCAGAAAGAGGAAGTTTGAGCTTTCCATGTGAATTCTTTACCCAGAACGGCATTGGAATTCTGTCCTGAAAAGTCAGTCGCAACATTCTCCGTGGCCCAAAGCAATGTCCTCTTAAGTCTTCAACCTACACTGGCATTGGTAATTGAATTTGTTGATCATCAGCTCAGTTTATGAGGAATCCTATCTAAGGTAGCATAGACTGGAAAGAGACAGAAGGGTAAAGGAGTGCATCTGAGCTAGAGGTAGGGAAATTGGACACTAAGCCCATATATTTATTTGTTTTTTGTTTTGGGGGCATCACTGCCCTCTGGTGGTGGGAGTAGGAGGCCCAGCCTTGCTGCTGGATTTGAACCTCTAACCCAGTGGGCCGCACTCCCGCGCACAACCACTATGCCACCAGGGCTCAGCCCTTAAGCCCAGATATTTATTAGGCATGGAATCAACTCAATGACAGTGAGTTGGTTTGCTTTTGATTTTGTTGTTACTCTTATTTGTGTTTTTTTTAATGGAATTTTTCTTTTACAACAGTGAATAAAAGCCAGGCAAAGTCCCTTGTCCTCATGAATGGACATTGATGTCTCCAGGAATGTCTATAGAGGAAATGATCATGTTCTGCTTCTTGTTCTTGCAGGTCTTGTTCTCACATTTATTATAGTTTTTACCCCATATTATTGCAATTATTGGTTTACATGTCTGTCTCCCCTTTTCTGGATTGTGGAATTTGGGATGTGAAGAATGTCATATCTTATTATTCTGGGACATAGCAGGCATCCTATAAGTAGAAGTACAATGAATATATGAATGAACAAATGAAGCTTGGTCATTGGAGAGGCTGTTGAACTCTAGTGGCTTAGAGAGATTGTATATCTCTTGGTCGAAGGAAAATAGGTTTTGTATTAAAAAGCGGAGAAAAAATACAATAAAAGGACACTACACTGAAGGAATACTAACTGAAAATCAATGCTTTGCTTCATTTCTTGTCACTGACACCCTAGACAAAGACACCATACTTTCTGAATTAACAAAACCGTCTCCCAACTTATCTCTGCACCTCCTTCAACAAGTCTTCTTGCCATCAAGCTATTCTCCACAAGGGAGCCAGAACACTTTCTCAAAAACACAAGAAGACAGCTATTACCAGGCCTCATGCCTCATTACAATTTTGCCACGTTTTGGGGTATTGGTCAGTTTTTGCTATCGAATGAACAATCCCCAAAGCTTAGTGGCATGGAGAAATAAAGATGGTCATGCTCTTTATTCTGCAGGTTGATTGCAGTCTGGTTTTCCATGACTCCTTTCAGCTGAATGGAGCTCCAGGCTTGAGGTTGGGGATAGGCCTATACTCTGACTCGTCATTCTAGACTTAGGCCGAAGGGGCACCTGAAGCATGGCCTTATTATAGAAGAGCAACGGGTGCAAGATGGCAAACTCTATACCATTCAAATACATTGCTGATTTCTCCTAGTGCTCTCTGCTAATGTTCCATTAGCTAAAGCAAGTTATATTCTCAAACTTGAAGTCCAAGAGAAAGGAACTCCACTCTATCCACCGTGCTGCCACGACAAGGACAGGAAAGGAGAGTTCTGGAATGTGAAGGGATTGAAGAATTGGGAACAGTGACCCATCAACCACACTTAGAGGGGAGAACAAATTTATGAACCGGGCCCACAAAGTCCTTCTCCATTGGATTCCTTATTTTCTCAGACTCTTCTCTTGCAACCCCTCCCAATCTCTCTAATCTACTGATTGTATTGTCCTGCTGTCCTTTCAGTTTAACAAATGGAGCATATTCTCTCTCACTTTTGCTTTCCCTCTGGCAGAAACACCCATGGCTCTCTGCCACACTACTATCTTCCCACCTGATCTGCTCTCTCTCAGACCAGGGCCCCTACTTTTCCTGGCCGTTAGTGTAAGTGTTACTTCCAGCAGGACCAATTAGGTCTTTCTCTACATCGCAAACGTCCCAGTACTTGAGATGATCAGGGACTTTACCACAAGTCAATGTTTGGTTCCACTTAAGTTACTCCTCATGATCTTCATTTCATATTTCACCATCCTTACTCCAGTCCCTGATATAATCTCCCCAATGTTGCCATTGAGTTCATTCCCACTCATGTTGTTGCTGTTAGGTGCTGTGGCAGTCACGTGCTTATTGAGAGGTAGGGATGGAGTCTAGCCTGTTAATCTGGAGATAGCCATTGAGTAGCCAATGAGGCCTCTGTGTAGGTTTGACTTTCTCCTGAGACTTCTGGGAAATCTCGCGATATCTCCCTAGTGGAGATGAGAAGCTATCTCCCCAGTTGTTGGAAATTAGTCTCATAGACAATGAACTACGGAGAAGACAAGATAGCAGCGTCCAAGGAGCTAGACGAGCCGGAGGAGAAGCCACACTCCCTTACCGTGATGGAACCAGACCTCTGAAACTGGAGAAGCCACAGGGAGAACCCATGCCAGCACTGAGTTGCTTCTACCACCACTGGATGCTATTGGTGGACCCTGAACCCTGGAAGCGAGGAGCCATGGGAAGACCCCCATCAGTGCCAGGATTCTGCACCCATCGACCTGTGACATCGTGAGTCAGAAGGAAACATTATAGACCAGTATCGGGCACAGGGGCTAATATCAGACTTATGACCTTGGACTGGACTGGGTTGGGATGCATTCTCAATGTTCCATTCCTCTTGTATACAAACCTTTTCCTTCTATTCCTATGCATGTCTATGAAATCTGTTTCTCTAGTTTACCCGGACTAACACGGGTGTCTTGGAGTCCGTTTTGACTCAGTGACAGAACAAAACACTGCCCAGTCCTGCGCCATCCTCACACTTGTTATGAACCCTTTCTGCAGCCACTGTGTCAATCCATGTCATTGAAGATCTTTTCTTTTTGACCATATGCTTTACCAAGCACGATGTCCTTCTCAAGGGACTGATCTCTCCTGATAACATGCCCCAAGTCCATGAGGCTAAATTACCATCCTTGCCTTTAAGAAACATTCTGGGCATATTTCTTCCAAGACAAATTTGTTAGTTTTTCTTATAGTCCCCAGTACTTCCCATATTTTTCATCAACACAATTCAAATGCATCAATTCTTCTGTCTTCTGTATACATGGTCCAACTTTCACTAACAGAACAGGCAACTGAAAACACCATGGCTTGGGCCAGGTGTACCTTAGTCCTCAAAGTGACCTCTTTGTTCACCCTATATACAACAGTGCTTCTCAACCTGTGGGTTGTGACTCCTTTGGGGATCAAAGGACCCTTTCAGAGGGGTTGCCTATTCATAACAGTAGCAATAATACAGTTATGGAGTATCAATGAAAATAAATTTATGGTTGGGAGTCACCACAATATGAGGAGCTTTATTAAAGGTTCACAGCATTAGAAGGTTGAGAACCACTGATATACAAGGCTTCCAAAGCTGTAAGTCTTTATGCGAGTGATAACCTCATCTTTTTCCCATGCAAGGGCTGGTGGGTTTGAACCACGGACCTTGCAGTTAGCAATCCAGCACCTACCCGATAATGCCACCAGCACTCAATTGAGTACCTTGAATATCACAAAAATTCTTAAAATATAATTTTATCATTGCATTCATGAATCATAACAAAGAACAGATAATATAGTTTCATTACTGAACACCCCCTCCCCAATATTTTGAAGAGGCTAGTACATAGGCATGTTCACAAGACCCAGGGCAGTGAAAAATGTGAACAGTTTCAAAGTCCTTTCTGCTGTTCCTGCCCCCCATCTTTTATTATATCATTTTCCCTTTTGTTCACCTTTTGTCATCCATACCCTACATTTGCAGGCAGCCTCCAGGTGCCCCTACTAGTCTGAAGAGGTACGCTGCTTTGTGGCTATAATGAAAAAGACAGAGCTGGTTTGATAATGTTTGCAACAACTCAAAGCTGCAGCCCAAATAATGATCAGCTCTTAAGGCTGAGTGGCTGCCAGGGGACAAAGGCATCTCTCCCTGGAGAGCATGCTGGGACCAGCCTGCAAGAGAGATGTGCAGCACCAAGTCGGTTTGTTTACAGCCTGGAGACTGGTTCTTCACGGATGCCTTTCTGAGTGAAGAGACCCAGATGCTACATGCTAATTTTCCTTGTTCAAGTGCGTCAATTTATGTGATTCTGTCCTGAGGGCTGGGAGAGGCAATCAGTCACACCTGACTAGCTGCTCTGCATGTAAATATCAGCAAATTCACTGGAATTTGAGGAAGAAAATTTCATTAAAGATAAGAACCCTTACAAGTCCCTTGAAAAGGGCAGACAGGAGGCTGATGAAGGATTCGAAAAGTGATTGGCTGGAGTGAATGGGTGTAGTGGGGTGAGAGTATGAGCGAGTGAGTGAGTGAGTGAGTGAGTGAGTGAGTGAGTGAAATAATGGCAGAGACCCAAAGCACCCAAGGTCCTAGCATATGTGTTTGTTTACTTCCAGAGGCAATTGCCAGCTGAGACACATGGTCTTGAAGCTCCTTTCGAATTCTGATGGTAGAGAAGTGGTTTCTTTGTTGCTGAGAAATTGGATCCAGGTTGTATCTGTTTGAAAATGTCTAAGCTAGTAATTTGCTCAATTTAACTATATAAGATTTTTCACTTAGATTCTCATTTAAGAAAAACCATCTATTTAGATGGTTTTATTAGTCAAAATGGATTTGCTTTTGAGGCCTAAACTATTTGGACTCAGCTCAGGCAAATGTTTTCTAGGAGCTGAGTTCTTAAATTGAAAGAGCCAACATAATTACATATTTAATGAACTGCATGAATGCACTGGAAAATCCTATCCAGGCCAAGCATTAGAACAGAAATCATGACAGAAGATGCCAAATGGCTTCCATTTCCCCCCAAAGGCCCAAATCATCTTAGGTTACAGTAAGTAGACTTTGCACTGATTTGTTTTCCAAATTTATTCTTATACAAAGCCTTCTGATTTTAAAATCTGGCCTGCTTTTCTTGGCTAACTTAAGAGCATGATGGACAACATTGAATTGGTTGTTTCTCAGATGAGATCAGTAACCCCTCTGTGGGGTGTGTGTGTGTGTGTGTGTGTGTGTGTGTGTGTGTTGGGGAGTGGTGGAAAGAAAGTGAAGCGATTTGGAAACACTTTAAATGCTCAGCAGGGATGATCAGAACTCTAGATTGTATGATTGCCGTTGTTGCTATTGTTGTCATCAAGTGCTGTTGAGTCCGTTTCAAGTCACAGCAACCCTGTGTCCAATAGAAGGACACACTGCCCAGTCTTCCTTGCCCCATCCTTACCACCAGTGTCATGTTAGAGTTCACCGTTGCAGCCACTGTGTCAGTCCATCTCCTTGAGAGTTTTCTTCTTCTTCTTCTTCTTCTTCTTCTTCTTCTTCTTCTTCTTCTTCTCCTTCTTCTTCTTCTCCTTCTTCTTCTCCTCCTCCTCCTCCTTCTCCTACTTCTTCCTCTGATTCTGTTTTACACCACATGATTCCCATCACATGTCCAAAGTGCTTCAGCACCAGCCACAGTCAAACAATTGGAAATGGTGAGCAAGATCACAGCCATTTTCATTTGAGTCCACCCTGTTTAAGGATGATTAATCTTAGTTGTGCGGCAGGGGTGATTGTTGGCCAGTTCCATGAACTCAGTCAGAGCTAGGCATTTGTCTAATGCTGTTTGAGTTCTGCTGGGGGTTGGATTGACCCCTCTATCCCTCTCCATAACCTACCATTGATAAGAAAATCAATCAAAAACTTAATGCTGGAGTAATAGATTAAGGCCTCCTCTTGCAGTGGTTACCAATTGGGCTGCAATCCAAAAGGTCAGTGGTTTCAACTCATAGTGTCTCTGTACAGGCGAATAAGACAATGTCCAGTTCTGCGCCATGTTCACAACCATCTTACCAAGCAGGATGTCCTCTTCCAGAGTGTGCTGACTTGGTTAGTGACACATTTTTAAGCTAATTCTGAAAACACTTAAACTCACCTTAACAGCAACAGGACTAAAACACTCCACATATACATGGGTTTGAGACGTGCAAATCTGTGTTGTTTGAGGATCAATTGTACTTATGGTGGTGGGTTGTCTTACAGTTCTCCCAATATTCCCCCCTTCCTTCAGTGTCCCTCCTAGTGCTTTGTGATATCTATCTATCTATCATCTATCTATCTTCTATTTTTTTTGCCTCAACAGCTGGATGAAGATGATTAGGGTGGAGGTGAACAGACAATGTTGCAGTTTGAGGGAGAGGAATGTCCTATTCTAGTTGTAGGCTGCTAAGGCTTTGGAATTATTTTTAACAGCAGACTGAGCCTATCTTGATGATTATAGTTTTAGTCTGCCTTGAAGGTAGGCTCTTTCATGAGGGAGGGTATGCAGTATTCCTTAGTCTGGTATCCTTCTGTACATAAATTTATTTGGGTTGCATGAGCAGTGTCGAGAAGCATGGAAGCCACCTGGATAACTGGACTATCAGATCCAGGCATTCCAAGAAGAATTCTGACCTTGAGGCATTTCCTGACTACCCCTGCCTCCCTAGAGAGTCAGCAAGGAGTGGAAGTGGAAAGGAGAGAGGGGCCCAGAACAACAAAAGGACTCAGGAAATAGTGGGTAGACAGCATTTCCTGATTTTATTCTTTTGTGTAAGGTTCATCTTGTGAGTTAGTTCAGAAAGTGAACCTTAGGAAGGTTTCTCTTTAACTGGTTCCTTTCTATGAGACTTTCCCTCTCACAAGAGGTCATTTCTTGTACCTAAATGGGGACAGAGGAACTTTAAAAAATATTTTATTGGGGGCTCATAAAACTCTTATTACAACTCATCCATCCATCCATTGTGTCAAGCACATTTGCATATTTATTGCTGTCATCATTCTCAAAACATTTGCTTTCTACTTGAGTCCTTGGTATCAGATCCTCATTTTCCCCCTTCCTCCCTCCAACCCTCACCCATGAATCCTAGATAATTTATAAATTATTATTTTGCCATACCTTACACTATATGATGTCTCCCTTCACCCACTTTTCTGTAGTCCGTCCCCCAGGGAAGAAGTTATATGTAGATCCTTATAATCAGTTCCCTCTTTCTACACCACCTTCCCTCTACACTCCTGGTATCACCACTCTCACCACTGGTCCTGAAGGGATCATTTGTCTTGGACTCCCTGTGTTTCCAGTTTTTATCTATATCGGTGTACATTCTCTGGCCTAACCAGATTTGTAAGATAGAATTGGGATCATGATAGTGGAGGTGGTGTGGGGACAAAACATTTAGGAACTAGAGAAAAGAGAAGAACATTTAAGATAGAGTCTTTTGGACTGCATCTTCAGTAGAAAATATCAGTTCGCAATTTAACAGTGTCAAACAAGGTCTCTATTCTATGTGGCTCATTTTTTTTTCATAATCAAGTTTTAAATGACCAAAGAGGTTGAAGTAGGATCATTCTTTATGATTATTTATTACATGGTGTCATTGATGTCATTCACTGTATTAAAGATTCATCTTCAGGTGAGGTAATGGTGGCCCCAGCATTGGATTAGATTATTAAACTCACTCTTTTTATAATCATCTTATTGGGGGCTCATACAATTCTTATCACAATCAATACATCCATCCATTGTATGCAGACCACATTTGTACACTTGTTGCTTTCATCATTCTTGAAACATCCTTCCTCTACATAGGCCCTCGGCATTAGCTCCCCATATTTCCCCTTCCTATCCCATGAACCCTTAATAATTTACAAATTACCATTATTTTGTCATATCATACACTGTCCAATATGTCCCTTCACCAACTTCCCTGCTGTCCTTAACCCAGGGAGGAGATCACATGTAGATCCCTACAATTGGTACCCCCTCTCTACTCCAGCTTCGCTCCACCCTCCTGGTATCACCACTTTCACCACTGGTCCTGAAGGGATCATCTGTCCTGTATTCCCCATGTTTCCAGCTCCTATCCATACCAGTGTGCATCCCCTGGTCTAGCAGGATTTGTAAGGTAGAATTGGGATCATGATAGTGGGAGTGAGGGTGCATTTAAGAACTAGAGGAAAGTTTCATCTTTCATTGTTGCTATATTGTAAACTGACTGGCTTGTCTCGTCCCTGCAACCCCTCTGTAAGGGAATGTTGCTTCACCTATTGATGGGCTTTGGGTCCCCAATATGTATTCCCCCTCATTTATAATGGTGAAAGATTTAGTTCTTTTATGCCTGATATCTCATTCCATCAACACCTCGTGGTCACAAAGGCTGATGTGCTTCTTCCATGTGGGCTTTGTTACTTCTGAGCTAAATGGCCTGTTTACTTTCAAGTCTTTAAGACCCTCGACAACATATCTTTTGATAGCTGGGTATCATCTGCTAACTTCACCACATTTGTTTATGCACAGATTTGTCGTCAGTGATCATATCAGGAAGGTGGGCATTCAATGTTATGATTTTTCGGTTTTTGAAGCCTGATAATTGATCCCTTTGACACCTCGTGGTCATACAGGCTGGTGTGCTTCTTCCTTGTGGACTTTGTTGCTTCTCAGATAGATGGCCGTTTGTTTATTTTCAAGTCTTTAAGATCCTAGATGCTATATCTTTTGATAGCTGGGCATCATCAGCCTTCTTCACCACTTTTGCTTATGCACACATTTGTCTTCAGTGAAGGTGAGCATCATGAAATGCCAATTTAATAGAACAAAATATTCTTTCACTGAGGAAATACTTGAGCGGAGGTCCAATGCCCATTCACCTATGTACATACCTGCATCTAGACATCTATAAATATCCCTTACTCCCCAGTTACCTCTTCCATTTCCTTCTACTTCTGAGGCAGTCATGTACTCATGTGCAATTTTATGATTGGGAGTCTAGGGGTGGAGTCTAGCCTGCCAATCAGGAGATAGCTAATGAGGCCTCTGTGTGGGCATGGCTTTCTCCTGAGATTTCTGCAAAGTCTCGCGATATTTCCCTCATGGAAGTGAGAGACCATCTCCTCAGTTGTTGGGAGATGCTCAACTGACAAGACAAGATGACAGCATCTGAGGAACTGGAGGAGCTGGAGGCAAAACCACACGGCCTTACCCTGATGGAATCAGACCTCTGAAGCCAGAAAAGCCACAGAGAGACCCCTTCCAGCGCTGAGCTGCTTCTACTGCCAATGGATACTGTTGAAGGACCCTGAGCCCTGGAAATGAGGAGCCATGAGGGGAACCCTGCCAAAGTCAGGATGCTTCTACTGCTTTGTGAGTTGGAAGGAGACTTTATAGACTTGTTTCGGACATATGGGCTAATGTCGGACTTATGACGTTGTACCGGACTGGGTTGGGATGCTTTCTCAATGTTCCATTCCTCTTGTATATAAGCATTTCCCTTATATCAATATGCATGTTTTTTTCATATGCGTGTTTGTGAATTTGTTTTTCTAGTCTATCCAGGCTAATACAACTTCCCTCCCACTCCACTGTCATGCTCAGCTTCCATTTCAGTCCCAGAAATTTCTCTCTGTTACATTACTCCTGATAAATCCCTACCAGGCCTCTCACACCCACCCTGTCACTGATTATGAATCACTTGTTGTTCCTCTATCCCCGGGCTGGTCAGCACCACCTCCTTTCTCCCTCCTCCCCATCTCCCATGTTCCCCCAGAACCATCAGTCCTATTGTTTTCTCCTGCAGACTGTTCATCTAGATAGACCTGCAGAGATAACTTTATGTACCAAAAACCAAGACATCCTAAGATGAAGCAACCAAAGAAAATAAAATGATGAAAATAATAACAAAAACCATACAATATCATATATATATATAAAATAACAAAATAAAAACCTATAATAATTCAAGGTCTGTTCATTGACCTCCAGGAGTGTCCCCTGGTTGGGTCCAATGGGTGCCACACCTTGGCCCCAAAATATATCCTTGACACTCCCTCAGAAACTCCAGCTCTGCTGCATACCTTTAGTGTTTTGCCATGGTGTGGTGGGGTCAGACAGGGTAGAATTCCGACCGTGCTTCTCCATTATTGTCTTCATAGGGTCTTGGGTCAGTGAGGAATACTGTGTTTCATAGTGGGGCCAACCATATGGTCCTCTCTGTGCATTGACTGTTCTGAGTGGGGATATGGTCCTCAAGGCTCGGTAGACCAGGATGCACACCAGTCGCTCTTCCTCCCCCTTCATGTGTTCTCCTGTGTTCTGGTCAGGTATGTCTCACTCCCCAAACTACTGCTTCAGTGCTGTCCTCCAAAGCAGTGCTGCCTCCCTGTGGGGAGAGGCAGCTGTCCACGTAGTTGGGGTTGGGCCCTTAACCTCACTCTTTGGCTGAAAAGATTGTATACCTGCCCTATGATTTACTGACCAGTCAGAATCAAGTCTTAAGTACCCAATTTATGCCAAATAGCATCTATGAGCTTTTATAATGTTGATATTTCCCTGGATAGAGTCAGAGTTAACTTACAGTCAGGGGAGAAATTCACTTTTATCATTATAACTTGAAGACATCAGCATACTAAGTATTCCCCTTACTAAATTTTAACTAAAAAATTGTACATGCTAAAAACCTCACTTCCACAGTCAATTCTGCATCATAAAACTCTATGGGACAAGGTAGAACTACCCTCTTGGGTTCCCAAACCTGTCAATCTTTATGGGTGCAGAATGCTTCATTTTTCTCCTGTCAAGTGGCTGGTTATATTTGAACTGGTGACTTTGTCATTAGCAGCCCAACACATATTCCACCATACCACTAGGGCTCCTACATGTTACAGTGAATATGTATTCTAATTTATTTGACTTACTTCCCCCTTTTGAGAAACAAAATTACTCAGTGCCCACGTATACTATTGTCCAATTCCAGGATAAAGTGTAGGTAACTGTTTTTGCAACTCTCCTTCTCAGCAACTCCCATGGGGACAATATCACTCACTTTCGGAAACCCTGCTATTAGATAACCTGTAAGGTGGATCCTGAGTGATATCTATGTGCATAGAAAAGTTGTCTTAAAATGAATTTTCTATTTAGCACTTCATGGACCAGAAAGGACACAAAGCAATGAAAACTGGAGCAAGCATTGTGTCTTGAATAGCGTGGAGCTTCCAAAAATTAAGACAAAAGCTGTCTCGTGTCTGCATTAGGCAGGCAGCCATAAAATTGCTCTAAAGTTAACTCAAGAGAAGCAAGACATTTTGTTTACGTATTAAAAACATTCACCAAGACTCCATTATATAGGAATGTTAAGTTTAACCCAAGTGACAATGCTCTCCTAACATATGTTCTGTCCGATATTGCCTGGCCAGAGTAGCCCAGGGACAGTAGGGACTGGTCTTGGATAAATATTTGGATTATAGACACTTCTGGTGAGCATTGTGTGTCACCGTTCCAAGCTGCCCACCATGTGCCACCATCAGCTACCACTAGTCAAACGCACTGCCATACAATCCATTTCAGCTCCTAGTGATCCGATAGGACTGAGTAGAATGGCCCTTGTGGGTTTCCAAGATTGGTGCTTTTGAACTGCTGACCTTGAGGTTGACCCACTACACCACTAGATTGCCAAGGAGGGAAAAGGAACCCACAGCTTTCTGCCATTGAGTCACCCAGGCTGCTGTTTCCCACTCTCCCCCACCCGCCACCATTCACCACAGCACCAAGTCAAGGGGTCAGAGCCTGGAGGCTACCGTGAGTCAGAATAGACTCAATGGCAATGACCTCTTTGACCAGGCTTTCGTACCATGTCCAAACAACAACAACAACAAAGGTCAACATCAATTCCAACTCCCAGTGGCCTTGGTTAGAGTTTCTGAGACTGTCAATCTTTATGGGGGCAGACAGCCTCATCTTTCTTCTGCAGAGCAGCTGCTGGGTTTGAACCACAAAACAGCGCCCTAGGGCTCCGAATAGCCAGTCCAGCCCTTCAGTTCTCTCTCTCCACACTGGTGGAATTGAGTCTGTAACCTCAGTCACAGATTGAGCCTCTGGATGGTCTGCATGCCTGTGCTCAGATTCAACTGCCTGGCCAGAGTCCTTTGCTGTGGCTACATTTAAGGAACTGTACTGCACCTCTTTGTTTAAGTCATCCCAAGCTCAAGGCTTCTCTGTTATTTTGAGCATCGTGATTTAAAATGCAGGCGATCCAGAGTAAGGTCAGCCTCCTTAACCTCGCTCTTCACATTTCTGCCTCACTCAGGCTTCCCTTGGAGTTCTTGGCCAAGGCCATATCCTAACTTGGCTGGCTCTACATGGTTGACCCGATTCAGCTGGTGAAGGGAACTCTCACAACCAGAGCCTCTTGGTCCTAGAGAGGGGAACTTCTAGGTGCTTCATCCAGGCCTCCAAGGAACCACTTCTGCTGTTGAGCTATATTGTGTACCTGACCAAGAAACTGGTTCTCTATCTTGGTACTGTTTCTGTTTAGTTGGGATTTGGGATCAAAGATTTCAAGATTATAAGAGGCAAAAGATTCCAGCTCTAGTCCTGCTCTTCCACACACCAACCGACTCATCGACCGACCAACCAACCAACCAACCAAGACCAACCGCTGACTGACCGACCAACCAACCAACCAACCAACCAACCAGTCAACCAACCCAAAGAGGATGCTGCTGTGCCTTTCTGTGCTTCCATTGTTTATGCACAACATGGAGGCTTTGCCCAGGGCTTCAAAGAGACTCCTGCTAGTTTGACCACCTGCATGCTGAGACATTACTTTAGTGTCACCTGGCGAGCTTGCTAACATGTAGACTTGAATGTTGTAGATCTGGGAGCAAAGACTGCTTCACAGCAAGGGGCCAAACTGGAATGAATTGGAATTTTAAACCTAGAAATGCAGGAGTTACCGCGCACCCCTCGAAAATAATTGGAAAAATTGAGGGACATTGCAGTACTATAATTTTGAGGTTTGGGGAGGGCGCAATGCAAATTTTACTGGAGCCAGTCTTCATTAAAAAACAAAACACACACACATTAATTTTTCCTCCGGGGTTTTCTAACACACCAGAAATAAATTACAGGGGAAGAAAAAGCACTACACATTAATTCTGCCCAGCTGTAAACTTTGCTTTTCATGTGAATTAAGTCTTTGATCCCTAAAAATCCATTTTGCTCTTGGACACATTCCAGACACTGCCCTCTTGGGGAAGTAACGGTGCCAGGGACAGAATGGCTGCTGGGAGATAAGGTTTCCAAGAAAGAAACTGGGGTGGGTGTGGGAGGTGGGGGAAGGGGGGTGGGAAGCAGCAGCCCAAGCGACTTGATGGCAGGGAGTTTGGGTTCATTTTCCCTTCTTGGCGATCTCCCCAGCTACTTTCCTCTGTGGGCTTCAGAAAGGCTGAACTGGATGCTTGCCTTATGAGTGTGTTTGTCCTTGTAAATCTGCAAGGGCAAGGCTTATTCACAAGCTGCGGCATGCAGAGCATACAGCCTTGCTTGCTGACAGCGAGGAGGACTTGAAGCACTTGCTAATGAAGAACAAGGAATGCGGCCTTCAGTATGTATTACAACTGAAGGTGAAAATAAGCACCAGCCTCACAACTGGACCAATGAACACAATAAATGGCGATGCCTTTAGTGCCTGGTCCAGGATATCCTTCTAATAGCTCATTGGTTTTGCATATCTACCTATTTGTGTGAGCCAGCTACTGTCTGCAGATGTACTGAGAGGCCCAGCAGGCGGAAGCCACAGAAAGAAGGGTGCCCATTTGGGCTCAATCACACTGGGTTGATACTAGAACTTGCCTTTTTATATACAGACATGGCCCCACAATGCCAACATACTTAGAGCTTGAAGCCACGTCCAGAGAGCCGAAGCAAAGGTTGAGGTGATGGTTCAGAACCAAGTGTGCAGGGATTGCTTCCCCCCCCAAAAAAAAAGAAACAGAACCAAGCATGAGGCAAGAATGTGCTGAGAGAGGTCGATGATAAGGTTCTCCTAGACTGTAAGGTGCTGCTGTCCAATTAGGTCCATGAGGAAGACGGGCCAGGAGCCTGGATGAAGAAAGATGGCACGTACTCCAGGGAATATTGGGCTTAGCAGACAGACAGGGAGTTTGAGAAACCTGAAAGGCAAGAGGCAGAGGGACTTCCGGCAGCCAGTGTCCCCAGGGCCCCTGGCACGATGGCTCATGCTGGCCGGGCAGTAAAGAACTGGAGGCCAATGTGGAGTCAGGAGCCCAGCAAGACATCCTGGAAGCAAGAGAGACCATGGCAATGGAAGCATTTTGATTTTTTTTGGCACGTTCCCCCAAGTTGGAAAGACTTTTCACCCTCTCCTGTTGTCAATGGTCCCAAACTCCTGGTGGTTATTGAGAGATAGGTAGATCCTGACCTAAGCCTACCTGTAGGAAATAAACTCAGAGGCCCTTCCCTTCAGAAGACCCAAATGAGCACATGAAACCTCAAGGTGATTGGCCATTCTGTCCTAAATGAGGAGCCATCATGACCTGGCCCCAGAGCTGGGTTGTAAGTTGCACTGGAGAGTAAATACATTGCACACACACACCAAGTGACGATTTTTCTTTCCGGTCATCCTGCCGGGAACACACACACAGATGCAATTCTAGATGATGACTAATTCCCAACTACGAACGTGGCTTAAAAATAACTAAAGAGGTCACTCAGGGCCACTATGGTCAGTAATTCCATGAAAACATAAGCCAGGTGGCATCTTAAGCCCTACCCCCATCCCCATGACCTACACCCTGCTGAGAAAGGAGTTTACACCTCATCATCGGGTTGATCCCTCATACTACAAGAGAAAAAGTCAACTAAGGATGGGGCTAAATCCCAGGGAGGTGAACTCTGGATGGAGCCGGGGACTGTTGAGTGAAAGCTTTAGTCAAATGAAGCTAGCCTCATCCCAGTGTGGTTCAAAGCTTGTGAAGCTGCACCATGCCGGTTCTGCTCACTCGGGCCTTCTGAACCCAAGTCTATCTGGGGTCGCAAGCACAATCTGGCCAGTCTGTGAGCGAGCCTTCAGGGAGATGAATTTACCCTAAAAATAACACCCAGATATAATTAGGAGAGCTTCTGTCCTCTGCCACCCCCCACCAGATAGAATTGCACCGGGCTATCCAAAAAGCACACAGACATTGATTTGAATTTGCAAAATGCATGACCTAAGGAAGGAGTAGCTCCATTATGAGAAAAATTAGTTTATGTTTCTTGAGTTACAGTCCTTTCCCCCAAGCAATCTGAAAGACCTTGACCGTAAATAGGCCCAATTGTAACTATTCTGATTTCTGAAGGAAGCCTGGCGCATTCAGGTGCATTTATTTATTATGCCCCACCCCTTCACTGTGGCGCTCTCAGACCCTCCCCACGCGTGCAACTCAAGTCTTTGGTGAGACCCTCCCTCCCTGACAGCTGGCTGCCTCTTGCCTCTGAAAACCGGATGGCTTTCCCATGTTGGGTTTGATTGGCATACCTCTCAACTGTATGGTCCCATTTTCCTTTCCAACTGTGGTCAACAATGGTTTCATTTTTCTTTTCAAATTCATTTATCCCCCCCCCATCATTTCTCCACAGTGCTTGGCCCTTCCATGCAGTAGATAGTCAAGAGATCATGTATTTTTTTCCTCACATACTCACTTTAAGAAAAATTAATAAACTATAATCAACATACCTTCCTATGTAGCTGTCCATCTATTCATTTATATATATTTTTAATTTTCAAAATAACTGGTCATATCAGGACCTTAAAAATGCTATGAAAGGGCTGAGCCCCGGTGGTGTAAGTGGTTCAGTGTGGGACTGCGGCCCATGGGCTTGGCAGTTCAAATCCAGCAGTGGCTCTCAGGAGCAGCACTGGGTAGCTCCCATGACTGCCAGAGGGCAGTGATGCCCCCCTAAAACAAAACAAAACAAAACAAAATGCTATGAAACTAGACTTTTTCATTTAAATTTATATTTTGGAGATCAATTAAAATGACTCATATTTTAAAAATTATAACTGACAACCAAATTCAAGCACATCTGACGGAGGGGATTTTTTGGAATCCCTTTTCCAGAAAGCTGACTGTGCCAATGTAGTATGAGGATGTTTGCCTAAGTAGCTGATTTTCAGTCTCAGTCTTCCCTTCTGTTTTGTTCTGTTTTCTCCACACCCCCCCCTCGGGAGAAGCAGTACCAGATGCTAGGTAGAATAATGTAACTAACTAAATGACCCTGTAGGTTCTCAGCACCTCGACACTCCCCCTTCTTTGCTCTCCAGGGGAGCCTAGGTGGCCGTAGTAGGCCACTTGGGGGGCTGCTGTAGGAAACCACCACTCTTCAGGAGAAAGGGAGGCTTCCCACTCCCATCGCAAAGCCCACACGGACGGTTCTGTGTGGCCTTCAAGGGGTATTATGAGCATGCGTGGACTGGCTGTTTCAGGAGCCCAGGCAGCAGTGGTGACGTGCTCAGCTGCTAGGATAAAGGTCTGAGGTTGGAATTTACCAACGGCACTGCAGGAGGAAGATGTTCCAGTCTGCTTCTCTAGAGATGGCAGTCTTGGAACCCGTAGATGGTGGGCGTGCTATGAGTCAGACGGGATTAGATGGCACTGTGTGTGGGTGTTGGGGGGTGGCCTTAGTTGACTCAGCTGTGAAATGCTGCCTCTTTGGGGGGGTGGTTGTGAGAATAAAAGAACAAAACGTGCCGTGCCATGTTTTTAGAAAAGAGCTAAGTGCCAGATGATGTGACCCTCGACCAGGGGCTTTTCAGCTCACAATGCCCAGTGACACATTGGCCTGGCCGAGAGAAGACAGTGCCCTAGAGTACGTGATGAGTCAGCAAGCGCTCTTGGGAGATCGTGTGGCCAGAGTGCCCAGCCAGTGAGCAGGAGGGCGGGGCTTCCCATGTTCCTTTTGCCATGGAGAAGCAACCTCCTGGGTATAACCGCTGCATTGAAAAGGCTCACCTTTCTTCCAAAGCAGCTGTTTCTTAAAAAGCCATAGGGTTTACCTTCTAGATTGAGACGGCCTATTAAAGAATGAATGATATACATATCATCCTGGAAAGAATAAATCCACCCACCTCCGTGGCCCAGTGTGACATACCAACCTCTGCCCAGCAGTGTGCTCGCTTGGTCAAGAAGGAGGGGGTGGAAGCAGATGGCCTTCCCATTCCTTTCCCATGTTTCCTGAGTAGAAGCAGTGCTCAACCTCTCTTCCCTCAGAGGCTTAATCTGAGGTACAAAACAATGGGAGACACTGGTCATTCAGTGGGAGACTTCTCCCATTCCATGACCCTGGTTGGATTCTCAGGCATTGCACCTCATGCCCAGTCACTGCTCATTGGTTATTGGCAGCTTGCATGCTGCTTTGATGCGCACAAGGTTTCAGTGGAACTTCCGGACTAATACAGACTACGAAGAAGGGCCTAGGAGTTGACACATGAAAGGCAGCCCATGAAAAATGGCAGCAAATTAGCTGAGGAGCAGCAATGCCCACATGGAAGAAGCACAGCAGCCTGGGTGATCATGAGATATTGAGGGGATCAGCTATCAGGCATCAAAGAACAAAAAAAATAATATCATTGTGAATGAAGGTGACTGCAGAATGGGGACCCAAAGCCCATCTGTGGGCAACTGGACATTCCCTCACAGAAGGCCCAGGGAGGGGACGAGGCAGAAGGGTACAGTGTAGCAATGATGAAACATACGATGTTCCTCTAGTTCTTGAATACTTCCTCCCCTTCCACCATCACCCCCACACATTATCATGAGCCAGTTCTACCTTACAAATCCGGCTGGATCAGAGGATGTACACTGATACAGATAGGAACTGAAAACACAGGGAATCGAGACCAGAAGAACCCCTTAGGCCCCGTAGTGAGAGGGGCGATAATGGGAGGGTGGAGGGAAGGTGGGGTAGAAAGGGAGAACAGATGGCAAGGATCTACATATGGCCTCCTCCTTGGGGGACAGACAGCAGAGAATTAGGTGAGGGGAGACATAAGATGGTATAAGATATAACAAGATAATAATTTATAAGTTATCATGGGTTCATTGGGGGAGGGGGGATCTGGGAGGGAGGGGAAAAATGAGAAGCACATACCAGGGGCTCAAGTGGAAAGCAAGTTTTTTGAGAATGATGTGGGAAACAAATGTACAAAAGTGTTTGGCACAATGGATGTATGTCTGGATTGTGATAAGAGTTGCATGAGCCCCCAATAAAATGATTAAAAAAAGAGCTAGAAAAATTACAGGTATTCATATTGTACATTTCAGCACTGATGTACACTCTAGGTCAGCAGTTCTCAACCTTCCTAATGCCGAGATCCTTTAATACAGTTCCTCACTTTGTGGTAACCCTCCAGTCATAAAATTATTTTCAATGCTACTTCATCACTGTAATTTTGCTACCATTATGAATAGTAATATAATATCTGATACTCAGGATGCATTTTCATTGTTACAAATTGAACATAATTAAACATAATTAAAGTATAGTGATTAATCACAAAACAATATATAATTATATATTGTGAAATATTTATGGCATGTGTTTTTCAATGGTCGTAGACAAACTCTGTGAAAGGGTCATTTGATCCCCAAAGGGGTCCACAGATTGAGAAATGCTGCTGTAGGCCTTTAAAAAGTTGTCTTTAGAGGGACCAGACTTCAACTGGGTGCTCCAATATGTGAAGGCAACATACTGGCAGGGAAAGAGTAGAGAGGACTGAGGGGCCTGCCCCAATACCAACTATGCGGATAGCTGCCCCTCCCCACAGAAGAATTTACTTCAGAGGACAGCACTGAAGCTACGGCTCAGGGAGAAGGACATGTCTGATCAAAGCAAATGGGAGTAAGTGAAGGGAGAGGAAGTGAGTGGAGCACATTCTGGTCCACCAAGCCTTGAGAATTCTATCCCTGCTCAGAGCAGCCAATGCACAGAGAGGACCATATGGTCAGTCCCACTATGAGACACGAAGTTCCTCACTGACCCCGAGCCCTACTGGGGACAACACTGGAGACACAGTATGGAAATTGCGCCAGATCTGACCCCACCACACTGAGGCAATATACACTAAGGGGAGCAGAGCTAAGAAGTCCTGAGGGAGTACCAAAAATAGAGTTTAGGACCAGGGTGTGGCACTCCATCAGACTTCACAGAAAACACTCCTAAATGTCAACAAACAGACCTTGAACTATTTGTAGGTTTTTCTTTTTTGGGTCACTGGTTATGTTGTTGTTTTGTTTTCTTTTGCCACTTTGTTCAGTCTTGTTTTATGCATATTATTATCTCTGCATGTCTACTAGATAAGATAGGCATGATAAACAGTCAAGAAGAGAAAAAAATGGGGCTCTTGGTTTCAGGGAGACATGGGAGAGGGGAGGTGGGAAAAAGGAAGTGGTGTTAACAAACCCAGTGACAAAGGAACAACTAGTGATCCAAAATCAGTGGCCAGGAAGGTGTAAGAGACCTGGTAGAGGATGATCAAAGGTGATGTAACAGAGAGGAATTACTGAAACCAAATGAAGGCTGAACATGATAGTGGGACAAATGGAAAGTAAAAGGAAATAAAGGAAAGAACTAGGAGGCAAAAGGCATTTATAGAGGTCTAAATACAGGCATGTACATAGGTAAATATATTTTATATGACAATGGGGAAATAGATCTATGTGCATATATTTATAGGTTTAGTATTGAGGTAGCATATGGACATTGGGCTTCCACTCAAGCACTCCCTCAATGCAAGCACACTTTGTTCTATTAAATTAGCATTCCATAATTCTCACCTTCCTGACACGATCACTGAAGACAAAGCAGGTGCATAAGCAAATGTAGTGAAGAAATCTGATGGTGCTTGGCTATCAAACTCTATAGCACCTGGGGTCTTAAAGGCTTGAAGGTAAACAAGCAGCCATCTATCTGAGAAGCAACAATGCTCACATGGAAGAAGAACACCAGCCTGTGCGATCATGAAGTGTTGATGGGATCAGACATCCAGCATAAAAGAATAAAAAAAACTTATGGTGAATGAGGGGGAATGCAGAGTGGAGACCCAAAGCCCATCTGTAGGCAACCAGACATCCCTTACAGAAGGGTCTCAGGGAGGAGATGAACCAGTCAGGGCAATGAGAATGCATACAACTATCCTCTAGTTCTTAAATGCTCCACCCCACCCCCCACTATTGTGATCCCAATTCTACCTTACAAATCTAGCTAGACCAGAGGATGTAAGCTGGTACATATAGAAACTGGAAACATGGGGAATCCAGGACAGATAAATCCTTCAAGACCAGTGATGAGAGTGGAGGTATGGGGAGGATGGAGGGAGGCTGGGGTAGAAAGGGGGAACTGATTCCATGAATCCACATATAACTCCCTCCCTGGGTGTACAGGCAACAAAAAGTGGGGTGAAGGGAGATGTCAGACAGTGTGATAATGACAAAATAATAATAACTCATAAATTAGGAAGGGTTCATGGGGGAGGGGGTCAGGAAGGAAGGGGAAAAGTGAGAAGCTGATACCAAGGGCTCAAGGAGAAAGCAAATGTTTTGAGAATGATGAGGGCAACAAATGTACAAATGTGCTTGACACAATGAATGTATGTATGGATTGTGATGAGTTGTACAAGCCCCCAATAAAATGATTTTTAAAATATTTCTTTAGAAGATATCTTTTTTAGAAGTAATAAAACTATTTTTATTATTTTAAATGGAGACTACTTTTCAGACTTTAGGTGGGGATGACTTTGCCCCTTGACTGTTCAATTTATTCAGAGATATTTATTTTAGGATAATTTTTAAAATTTCTCCAATACAACACACACTGTGCCAAGCACTTTTCATGACTTATACTGTTTTAATGCTTTCATTTCATAAACAAGAAGATGGGAAGTGGAGAGGCTACTTGGTAGACCCAGAGTCATCTAACCAGAAAGTGGTAGGACTGGGTACTGAACTTTGCTCCAGAGACCTTGCTTTCAACCATTACGCCAAACCCTGTATTAAGTGCTCAGCCTGAAACCTGTTGCTGTTGAGTCAATTCCAACTTAAGGTGAGCTTACAGGGAGCACAGGACCACGTTTTTTCTCCTGAGGAATAGTGAGGCCAAACTGCTGACTTTATGCTTTAACCCCTGCATTACAAGGGATCCTTGAATTAAAAGCTAGGCTCACAAACATGAATAAGACTTGGATCCTGTTCTGAACTTATGATGTCTTTACCCAGGGACTGATCCCTCTGGACAGCATGTCCAAAGGACGTGAGACAAAATCTCACCATTCTCTCTTTTTTCTTTTCTTTTTTCCCAATGATTTTATTGGGGGTTTTTACAGCTCTTATAGCATTCAATAAATACATCATTTGTATCAAGCATATTTGTACACATGTTGCCATATTCATTTCCAAATATTTTTTACTTGAGTCCTTAGTAGAAGCTCCTTCCTCGCCCCTTTTTAAAAATGAATCATTTTATTGGGGGCTCATACAGCTCCCATCACAATCCATACATACATCAACTGTATGCAGGCCACATTTGCACACTTATTGCCATCATCACTCTCAAAGCATCTTCCCTCCACTTAGGCCCTCAGCACCAGCTCCCTATATTTCCCTTTCCCTCCCTCTCCCCCATGAACCCTTAATAATTTACAAATCATGATTACTTTTTCATATCGTACACTGTCCTATGTGTCCCTTCACACACTCTTCTAAGGAGTATTCTGGTGATATATCTTCTAAGACAGTTTTATTTGTTCTTCTGGCAGCCTATGATACTTTCAATATTATTCCCTAACACCATCATTCAAAGGCATCAATTCTTTAATTTTTTCTTATTCATTGTCTATTTTTCACATGCCTGAGAGATGATTGAAATACCATGGCTTGGGTCAAGCACATATTAGTCCTCAAAATGCCATCTGGGCCTCCGAACACTTTCAAGAAGTCTCGAGTGTCTGGGTTCAAAGGCTTAGATTTAAGTCTCAACAAATTCCTAGTGGTGACTTTATGTTTAGTAGCAATGCCTTAGAACCTTAGTGTCTTCCTTTGAAAACATGGGTAATAATATCTAATTTATATGATACCTTGTTAAATGTTAACAAACACTGTGTTAGGCAAGGGTGACTAGAGAAACAAATCCAGTGACACTCATATATGTTTAAGAAAGAACTTTACATCAAGAAGTAATTGTGAAAAAAAAGAAGTAATTGTTCAGCAATAAAACCTCCCCACCCACTCACCCTCTAGGCCATAAGTCTGATACTAGTCCACAAGTCACTCTTCAGACTCTCACAGTAACATGCAATGGTGCAGAATGCAGGACGATCATAGGCCATCGCGTGCAGTCCTGTGTGGATCCAATGGCAGTGGCCACCTCACAAGGTTTGTGCAAGTTTCAGCATGGCTTATCCACAGGTAGACGAAGGCAGAGAGAGAGAGAGAGAGGAGAGGAGAGGAGAGGAGAGGAGAGGAGAGGAGAGGAGAAGAGATTCCCAGACCCCTTATTTTGAGAAGGCCTTGCCTATAAGGAGGCACCATCAGGCTGGGACCTGATTGGCAAGCTAGACTCCACTACTGCACTTTCCTGTATCAAGTTGACATGAAACTATGTAACCACCACACACCCAAACCAACAAAAAATCCAAACCACACTCACTGTTACCAAGTGGATTCCAACTCATAGTGACCCTATGGACAAATTAGAAGTGCCCCTCTGGGGTTCCGAGACTGTAAGTCTTCAAAGTAGTGGACAGCTTTATCTTTCTTCCCGGGAGAGGCAGGTGGTTTTCAAAGGCTGGCCTTCTGGTTAGCAGCTTGGGAGTGTGACTCAGTATGCCACAAAGGCTCGTTTAAATGTTAACAGACCATTCAAAAGACATTCATTGAAAAGGGTGCCTTCTGCAGCACTTTCCAATACACCACTGACTAGTAACATGTGTCTATTGCGTTTTTGAAGTATGACTAATGTGACTAAGAGGAATTAAGTTGATTTATTGGAAAATTTAAAGTATATTTCTAATAACTCGGCTCTGAGAAGATGAAACAGCTGTAAATTTAATGAAACCTACATATTGGTCAAGAATTTATGAAGATATTTAACTTAAATTCCAGTGTACTGGATTTAACTTCCATACATGAGGACTTTGTATGAAAAGAGAATGTAAAATCTTAATGATTGTTCATTTATTTCACATTGACGTAATAATATTACAGACATAGCAACTTAACTGAACTATATTATTAAAGTTAATTTACCCACTTAAAAAAAAACTCAAAATGAGTGACTAGGGCACACCAGTCTGTGTGATCACGAGGTGTCGAAGGGATCAGGTATCAGGCATCAGAAACCAAAATGTCATATCACTGTGAATGATGGGGAGTGCATATATGGAACCCGAGTCCCATCTGTAGTCAACTGGACATCCCCTTACAGAAGGGTTGCGGAGAGGAGACGAGCCAGGCAGGGTGCAGTATAGCAACGATGAAACATACAACTTTCCTCTCATTCTTTTTGCTCCCCTTACCCCCACTCTCATGATCCTAATTCTACCTTACAAATCCAGCTAGACTAGAGGATGTACTCTGGTACAGGTAAGAACTAGAAACAAAGGGAATCCAGGACACATGATCCCTGCAGCACCAGTGGTGAGAGTGGTGATACTGGGAGGGGGGAGAGAGGGTCGGGTAGAAAGGGGGAACTGATTACAAGGATCTGCATGTAACCTCCTGGGGTATGGGCCACTGGGAAGTGGGTGAAGGGGGACATCAGAAAGGGTACAATATGACAAAATAATAATAATTTATAAATTATGAAGGGTTCATGAGGAAGCAGGGAGGGGAACATAAGCTGATAACAAGGACTCAAGCAGAAAGCAAATGTTTTGAGAATGATGAGGGTACAACAAATATAGAAATGTGCTTGACATACAATGGATGTATGTATTGATTGTGACAAGAGTTGTATGAATCCCCAATAAAATTATTTTTAAAAAGAGTGGCTATTAGAAACACATTAATTGTAGGTATGGCTTCTAACATATTTCTATTGGAGAGTGCTGCTGTGTAGTGACATTTACATGTGCTGTAGCTAAATTAACTTTACATGCTTTAAACTGAGTGATAGCTTTAGCTGGTTTTATGTACTTAACCATTTAAAGTATCTTTTGTTTAAGCAATTGACCATTTGTGGAATATGTAGAGTTTTTGTTTCAGAGTTGGCTGACAGAGGTTGATGGACTGCAAATTCCTCTAATTATCGATGAGAATGTAGATCTGACCAGATGGGCAGTTATTCCTTCAGGAAATGGTTTTGGAACTTCTACTGTGTGTCAGAGATGTACTGTGCCTGCAGACACAGAGGTAAGTCAAAGTGAGATCCTTGCCCTTACAGAAGTTCTGAGCTATAAAGAAGAGCTGTGTGTGGGATGTGCAAACACTTGGCACTTTATCGAATACTTTGCTTTCATGGCATATGGTTACAGCACAATGTTTTCCAAATTAAAAGCATGTTCTTGACAAAAGATTTTTACACTTTTCCACGCATGACAGACAGTGAAAGAGGTAGAGATTGGAAGTCTGAATGTTGGTACTTATTTACTACCTGGGAAGACAGTCATTTGAAAAAGAATGATAAGAATAGTCATTTCCCCAAGGGGAGGGTATTGTCAATACCTCAACAGGGAAAGAGAGATAAGACTTAAACCCAGTGTTCCAGGATGTAAATGCAGCATGAAGGCACAAAACGGGGAGACTGGCCCCAATCCCAACTACGTGGACAGCTGCCCCTCCCTCCAGAATAATTTACTTTAGAGGACAGTACTGAAGCTATAGCTCAGGGAGATAGATATGTCTGTCCAGAGCACACTGGAGAAAATGAAGGGGTGAGGGAAGAGAGAGTGGAGCACATCCTGGCCTACCAAGCCCTGAGGACGATATTCCTGCATCTAGAGGACCATATGGCCGGCCCCACTAGAAGACACGACATTGCTCACTGACCCAAGGCCTTACAGAGGACAACACTGGAGACACAGGTTCAGGATTGTACCCGGTCTGACCCCACCACACTGAGGCAAAACACTAAAGGCATGCAGCAGAGCAGCAGGGGGAGCAGAGCATGGAGATCCAGAGAGAGTGCCAAGGATAAACTTTGGGGTGAGGGTGTGGCACTCCATCAGACTCAACTGGGGAACACTCCTAGAGGTCAGCAAAGAGTCCTTGAACTATTTACAGGTTTTTCTTTTTTATTATTACTTTTCTTTTTTAACTTATATATTTTTCTTGACATTGATTTTTTGTTGTCATCATTTTGTTTTCTTTTGTCACTTGGTCTTGCTATGTCTTGCTTTTTTTTGTGTGCCTATTATTATCTCTGCTGGTCTGTCTAGAAAAGATTGACTGCGTGAAAAGTCTGGAGGCAAAAACAAAGGGAACAATGGTTCTGGGGGGATATAGAAGAGAGGGAGGTAAAAGAAAGGAGGTGGTGTTGAGCAGCCCAGGGACAAGGGAACATGAAGTGATCCAAAATCAGTGGCAAGGAGGGTTTGAGAGGCTGGGTAGAACTTGATCAAGGATAATGTAATCGGGAGAAATTACTGAAATCCAAATGAAGGCTGAGCATGATAGTGGGGCAATAGAAAAGTAAAAGGAAATAGGGGAAAGAAATAGGAGGCAGAAGTCTAAGTATTGGCATGTACATAGGTAAATATATTTTTATATGATGGGAGAATAGATCTACGTGCATATATTTATAGGGTTAGTATTAAGGTAGTAAATAGATATTGGACCTCCAGTCCTTCCTCAATGCAAGAACACTTTGTTCTATTAAATTGGCATTCCATGATGTTCACCTTCCTGACATGATCGCTGAAGACAAATGTGTGCATAAGCAATCGTGGTGAAGAAAGCTGATGGTGTCCAGCTATCAAAAGATATAGCATCTGGGGTCTTAAAGGTTTCAAGATCAACAAGTGACTATCTATCTCAGAAGTAACAGAGCCCATATGGGAGCCCGCAGGGCCCACCAGCCTGTGTAACCATGAGGTGTTGAATGGATTAGGTATCAGGCACCAAAGAACTAAAAATTATATCATTTTAATTGAGGAGAGGTATAGATTGGGGATTCAGTCTATCTTTAGGCAACTGAAAATCCCCTTACAGAAGGGTTTCAGGAAGGAGCTGAGTCAGTCAGGATGTAGTATAACAATGGAACAATGGTGAAACACACGACTTTGCTCTAATTCTTTAATGTTTGCTCTCCTGAACCCCGCCCCCGCGACCCCTGCTATCATGATCCCAATTCTACCTTAAAAATCTAGCTGGGGTTGAGCCCCAGTGGTGTAGTGGTTGTGTGCGGGACTGTGGCCCACTGGGATGGAGGTTCAATTCCAGCAGTGGGGCTGGGCCTCCTCCTCCCACCACCGGAGAGCAGTGATGCGCCCCCCCCCCAAAAAAAAAACAAAAAAACAAAAAAATCTAGCTGGACCAGAGGATGTACACTGGTACAGACAGGAACTGGAAATACAGGGTATCCAGGACAGGTGATCCCTTCAGGACCAGTGCTCAGAGTGGTGATACTGGGAGGGTGGAGGGTAGGTGGGGTAGAAAGGAAGAAGCAATTATAAGGATCTATATTTAACCTCTATAGACAACAGAAAAGTGGATGAAGGGAGACATTGGACAGTGTAATATATGAAAAAAATAATTTACAAAATATCAAGGGTTCGTGAAAAGGGAAGGAAATAAGGAGTTGATATCAAGGGCTTAAGTAGAAAGCAAATATTTTGAAAATGAAGATGACAACAAATGTACAAATATGCTTGACATACAATGGATATATTTATGGATTATAATAGGAGTTATATGAGCCCCCAATAAAATGATTTAAAAAATATATATTTTGAAAATGACTAGGGCAACATGTACACATGTACTTGATACATTGGATGTAGAATTGCTATAAGAGCTGCAAGAGCCCTCAATAAAATCATTTTTTAAGTAAAAGGTCATTTCATTTGTAATTGTAGTAGACTTTATAAAGTAAAAATATAGGAGGCTATGCAAGTACTTTAAAAATGAATATGAAATTTTCCCAAAACTTCCCACCCAGGACTTTAACCTAGAGAAATAATCATGGATGTGCCTGAAATCCATGTATAGGAATGTTACCAGAAGTGATAAAAATCCCTAAAAACCTGGATGTAACCACAAAAAGCAACCACTTGGGATTTACTATGGCAATTATATTACAGAATACAAAGTTTATGGAAAAATTTTTTTTCACGATGAAAGGGTTTATTAGGTGCTTTAGTAAGTTGTAATGTCACTGAGAAATGCTCACAATGGTTGTTTTTTCAGGACAGTGTTACAAAGTTCTTTTAATTCTGCCAAAAGATGCTCAAAGGGGCATGCATTCTCCTGGAAGCCTGAATCCAAAGGCATTCGACTCCAGTTCTGTGAGTCAGTGAGCCCAGTGGCACCCACTCCATAAACCAGCCTGCTGCGCGAAAGCACTTGGCTTTCCTTGTTCTGTGGGGTTGGGAAATGCCCCACTATTCCATACTCTGGCTCGTGGTTCTGCTGCTGCTCCTCTGATACAGCTGTCTTCTGGATCCAACATGTTCATTGTGCAGGGATCTCAAGTCCAGAAGAGGCTTGCCACTCCTACATCCTGCTAGTAATGAGATGCGTCATCCTACGGTGTTCTCAGAGGGCCCATTGAATACAGACCAGAATGGCATTCTGGGGAATTCTGTTTGTAAATACTCACAGATGAATCCTATCCAGATCTGCTCCTCAGACCCATGCAGGAGAAGGTTGTTTGATGGGGGTTAGAGATTTTGGCTAGAAGACTCACATTAAACAATTCACTGCCCCTGCTATGTGAAACTAATTTTAAAAATATTTATTAGAAATGGGGTTAGGATGCTGTATTTAAATAGTCAATAAGGCGGCTGAGCCCCGGTGGCGCAGTGGTTGTGCGCAGGACTGCGGCCCACTGGGACAGAGGTTCAATTCCAGCAGTGGGGCTGGGCCTCCCACTCTCACCACCGGTGAACAGTGATGCCCCCCCCAAAAAAAATAGTCAATAAGGCAAGGGGCCCAATGCGATTCCAACTATGTATTCTTCCTGACTAATGGTGGCTAATATATCCAGATTAACTTTGCAAATTTTTATCACTATCTCAAGTCTTTCGTTAATTACTCAGTCCCAACTCATTGTGAGTTTTCTATATTCCTGCAACATTCATTCCTACTTCTGTTACAACACCAATTGGGTTACAGGGTGATTAGGTTTATGTGCCCTTCTCACTAGGGAGTCCTGGTGGCATAGTGGTTACGAGTTAGCCCGCTATCCATGTGGTTAACAGTTCCAAACCACTAGGAGCTCCTGGGGAGAAAGATGGGGCTTTCTATTCTGTGAACAGTTACAGTTTCAGAAAGCCACATGAGGTCACTATGAGTCGGCATTGACCAGATGGCAGAGAGTTTGGTTTGGTTTGGCCCTCTTCATTTTGAGACTTTCAGGTATAGGAACACTGCTTTTATCTTATTGCCCATTGATCATATCAGAGGCTTCCAATCAATATGTATTGGGTGAAAAAGTTGAAGTTTAGAGCACGTGGGCAGATAGCCAAACCTAAATCCACAACACTCAAGTTGATACCACCTCATACCAATGCCGTCCAATAGAGAACTACCCCATCACCTTTATATCTTTCTCCTAAGGAGCAGTGGTGGGTTCAAAATGCTCCCATTTCAGTTGGCCGCTGAATCCTTGAAGCATTTCATCACCAAGGCTCCTTTTGAGCTTTCTGAAGTGCAGAGAGATCTTATAGAGTAGGGAGCAGCAAGAAAGAACACGATGTGGTAAGTAGTTTTCTCAGATTGGGACTGACTTGATTTTTATTTGAGCATTCAAATGTCTATACAAAGACCATTGAAGAAAAGCAACCCCAGGTTGTTAAAAATCTTACACTACTCATTTGGATTTTATTATCCCTATATTCTCCACAAGAAAATGGAAGCTTTAAGATGTTTCATCTAATGGGGATGTACAAAAAGAGGAAGAATGGTGAAATTATGAATTTTCATGAGGGATTATTATTATATTCATAGAGAGTCAGTCAGGCTCAAATTTGGTTCAATTTAAACCATAATTGCTCACTGACATAAAGTGGGAGCTCTAGAGAGAACTGCCATTTCATTTTTTATGAAGCACGTTATCTTTCAAAATAGTTTAATTGAGAGCGAGAAGTAACAACATTTAGAAGCCAGCTCAAAGTTTTTCCTCTTTTTTTTTCTAGTAGGGTGGTCAGGGAAAAAAGCAGGTCAGAAACAGCTTTTTGTAGATGAAGGATAGCACATCTCACACCAGCTTCAGAAGTGTCAATTTCCATTAACATCTTGCAAACCCCATAGTTCACACTGGGTTGACAAGTGATTTTCTGCCATGGAATTTCCACATTCCATATGTGTGGGGATTTTTAGGTGTAAAAGCCTAGTGTCAGATCTTGTTCCCAATGATAGTGAGAAGACCATGGGCCTCAAAAGAGGGAAGGGTCCCTGGGGATCTTTGAGAGGCAAGTCACTGGTCATGGCATTTTACTTGAGTGAATTCTATACAAATTTATCTTTTATATTGTGCAGGTTCAGGGTGCTCCTACAAGCTACTTAGTGGTCTGTCAAACTTCCATAATGTTGGCCTTCTAAATTCTATCTAGTCTATTCATGGAGTTAAGGTCTTAAATACTGTTATAAACCCAAAGACTCTCCAACTCGGTTAAAATAAAGAGAGTCTACTTAATGTGCAATAACATTGGATTGGGAAATCAGACTTCTAGCATGTGGAGACCATTAATCTAAGATAGGTGTACTCTAGATGTAGACGCTAACAGTAAAGAATATTCTGATTGCCTAACTAATGTAAGTTCTTCTGATTGGTTATTTTTTAAAGTTATGTCCAGGACAGTTCTTCATGTAAGAAGCATATACTCAGGTACATTCCTTGTACAAGCACTTTTCATCATCCTAGTTAATGTAGTATAGCAAAACAAACAAACAACCCCCCCAAAACAAAAAACCCAAAACCAAACCCCCAAACTATCCAAGTACTTAAAATAAGATTAAGGGGGTTTATTGTGGGGGGGGGGAAAGAAAATAGATCTGGATGCCGGAAAGCACCAACCCACAAAGTGAGAACTGATGACTCCAATGAACAGGCTATACACGGACACATATAGCCAAGAGAACAAAGAAATTATAATGCTGTTTAGCCTTTGGTTAAGGTTATAAAGAAGATAGACTAAGTGTGGGAAATCAGCTTCTATTGGATAATTGCATTTGAAGAATTAAGTGATTGATTTCAGGAACCAATTACAGAGATTTTCAATCATCGTCACATTGCTTCCAGATGCTATCATAAAAACATCATGAGCAGATGTTTATAGCGCTTTAGCTAGATGTCATAGTAGGATATAAAAACACATTTTGGTGTCAGGACCTGGTTTCCCTGAGGTAGCTTTCTGAAAAACATTTAATTTTACCGATGGTCAGTGCTGTACTGATCACAATAGCGAGAGGATGGAAACAAATGACCACCAGAAGAAGAATGAACAAAGAAATTCTGGCACACACCTAATGGAATACTAAGCATCACTCAAAAACAATGAAAAAACCTTGAAATACTTCACAGTATCAATGGACCTGGAGAACTTTACACTGAGTGAAATTAGCCAATTACAAAAAGACAAATATTATATGAGACCACTGTTATAAGGCATAACACGCCCCTCTGAAAGATACAAACAAAACAACCAAGATAAAAACTTTCATACCAAAGGGAACAAACTTCAGCGATTGCCAAGGGGGCAGGGAAGAGTATGTGAGGAGAGATCACTCATTGGGCTCGATGGTTGATGGGTATTAACTTGGGTAAAATGGAAGATAGTAGTTCACAAGAAAGAGAAGAGAAACCAAGCAACGAATAAAGGGTCAACTATTGGAGGTGTTGATTAGTAGTTTAAACTGTTGAATACCAAGTTGATATGAAAGGTAACCCCCATCTCATTTACAGTAATTTTTTTCATAATATACAAATAAATAACCTCCCATACTTTAGGCTAATAACAAAAACATACAAAAAATGTAATTGGTTTGGAAAACTTCAGAGAAGGCCAGTTCCGAGACCCTTTTAAACAATTCTTGCTATTAGATCTTTTCCATGAAGATCCCTTTATTCCACTTTTTACAAAAGACAACGGTGGGGAGATTCTCTTTTTTGGAGCAGATTTCTTTCACATTCTGATCTGATCAGAAAGAGAATTTCTTCTTTGCTTTAATGGCTTCTAGCAGTTAACAGGGCCAGCTAGAAGCCTGTCAATGTTTGGATTGACTCAGCTATGCAAACATTTAGAACAAGGCCGACAGGCAGAGGAAAGGCCAGTTTAATTCAGCAAGAGCCAAAGTGAATTCAAACATGTGGTTTCAGTACAAAAGATTTCACCAGTTTCTCCTTTACGTCAACATTTAGCCACATGCTTCTGGAAGGTAATGGTTCATCTCCCCTGAATCAGAAGCAGAGCGCAGGATAAAATGGAATTTGAGGCAGACCTTGTGTAAGTCATATCAGTTATGTCCCACACCCTACACTTGGAGGGCCTTTCCACATTCCCTAAATGCCTCTTATACAATGAACTGTGACAGCAATCAGCATCAAACAGCCTAAATAGACCCACTGGGATCTCCTGCCTTGACAAACCACTGGGCAAACATTCTGTAGTGATAGACAATGAGTACAGGTTAACATTCTAGCAACAAGAAACAGAAGTTAAGAAGGGTAAGAGATTGGACCCTGGATAAGCCATTTTACTTTGGTCAAGTGTCCTATAAGACTTCCTGTGGCAACAGGAAACAGTCACACCTTTCTTCACATGTATTTCAATTACGAATATAGCCAATAATCAAAGTAGCATCAGGGGTTGGCATACACCTTCATCACCGATAAACCCAAATCAAATTCATTGCCATCAAGTCGATTCTGACTCACAGCAACCTTTAAAAGGGATATTTTCAAATGATGGGACAGTTGTTACAATTGTTAAAATATTGTTTATGCTTATCACCTGAAACTTGTTGGATCTAGCACTAGATCTTAATATTTAATCCATTCAAAAGGGAGCACATATTTCATAATTTAATATTTTTATAACTGCATTTAAAAATTGTTTAATTGGGGGCTAATAGCTGCATTTTAATATGGTTGATTGGCTCAGGGCTTCTGTCTGTTCTATTTTGTGCATTAGAAATACTTCTTTTTTCCGAGAAGAGGCCTAAAGGCTTCAATAGCCACAAAGAAGTCCATGATACAGAGGTAAGGATCTTTTGTCTTGGCTTCCTCGAATGAAATACACTATAAATACAGCTGTGAAATAGATCATTGTTGCTTTTTGTTTTTTTCTTTTTGGCATCACTGCCTCTGGTGGTCGCGGTTACTACCCAGCGCTGCTCCTGAGAGCCACCGCTGGATTTGAACCACCAAGTCCGCGGGCCGCAGTCCCACACTCAACCACTTGCACCGCCGGGGTTTAGCCTCTTTTTCTTTTTCTTTTTTTTTAATCATTTTATTGGGACTCATACAACTCTTCTCACAATCCATACATCCATTCATTGCATGTCAAGCACATTTGTACATGTGTTGCCCCCATCATTCTCAAAACATTTCCTTTCTACTGAAGTCCTTGGAATCAGTTCCTCATTTTTCCCCCTACCTCCCTGGCCCCCCTCGCTCATGAACTTGATAATTTAGAAATTATTATTTTGTCATGTCATATCAGTGTTTTTTTTAACCACATAAAGCCATTGGGCTTTGTCATCAAACTCTTGTATGAGGCTAATATGTTCAGCAGATCACAGCATGGCAGCTGTCACTTTTTGAAGCTGGGACTCAAGGCCCCAAACTCCATCGTCTTGGTCTGTCAGTATTAACTTCGTTCTGGACAATGTCAGAACACAGACGTTCATGAGAGACTTCATTTGCTGTCTTAGATGGGGCCAAAATGGGTAATATTGAACAAAAATTGAAAATAAATAACAGAAGTTGAAGGTCAGCATAGAAAGTGATGTCTGGACTGAGGTCTTTGGGGATTAGTTGAAGAAATCCAGTGTTGTGCTTATCAGAAGCCTGTTTACTTGCTAGAAACAAAAGAAAATGTACAGCAGTGTGCTCTTGCAGATTTAGAAAAATGGCAGATTGTCCTGGACTCACCCTGGGACTTCAGAGGATCTCTCCTGGAAAGAATCCATTGTATGGCATCCTCTGAAATTCTCTTAGCTGCCTATTGCTGCTGTCAACACAAATACTATAAGGGAGTGACTTTAAAAACAGATATTTATTTTTCCACAGCTCAGGAGGCCAGAAATCTGAATTCAGGACACCAGCCTTACGGGAAGGCTCTCTCTGTCAACTTGAAGGTAAATGAAGCTTCTGTAGCTCCAGTAATTCCTTGGTTCCTTAGCAATCTTTGTGTGGCCTTTAATCTTCCCTAGGCACAGATGTTAACTTCTGTTTCTAATCTTCTTTTTTCTTCAATTTTCTTTCATAATAAAATTAGTGTTATTGAGCTATAATTAACATGTCACACAATTCAATAGTTCAATCTTACTAAGAAGGGTTTTGCAATCATCACCACAATCAACTTTGGAGCATTTTCGTCCTTTTTGTACCCACTGGTGTTAACTGCACATTTTCCCCACACTCCCCTTCTGTACCCTCAGGTAACTGCTATTCCAGTTATTTTCCTCATAAAGCCACCCATCTTCGCTTCCCTCTGCAGAAAAACATCTAAAACAGGGACAAAGAGAAAAAAAAACCAACAAAACGACCCAGCAACAATGATGATATGAAACAGATCTCACGTTAAGAAAAAGCAGAGGGTATTAAAATTTTAGAATAAAATTTAGGTCCAAAGGGAGATGTACTGACAAAGTATTACATTAAAGTCTAAGTACAGCTGCTAAGAACCACTTTACAGTGTTCTTTGTCAGATGTTAGGGCTGTTCACATTCCTGGACTATGGGCAGTGGATATTCACCAGGGACTCAATCCTTGTAAGAGGTCATGCAAACAGATTTTGGACTTGCACTCTCATTCCAAGATTTCTAAAAACGAAGGGGTTAAAATTTAGGCACTGGTACCATCCCCTCCTCTGGGTTTGGATCTTATTGTTTACAATCCTTGGGTCATACAAGCTGTTGTGCTTCTTCTGTGTGGATTTAGTTACTGTAACTCCTCAATTATGGCTGTTTATTTTGAGACAAACTTTTAAAACCCCATATGCTATTTCTTCCTGATAGCAGAGCACCATTTGATTTCCTCACCACACTTTGCTACGGCACTCATATCTTCATTGATGTCATGAGGGTGAGTAATTGTCAGGACCACGTCACAAGAACTACTTGTTTTTACATTAGGGTTATGATCAAGTGAGAGCTAAAATTACACCCATATAACTCTGGCTTCTGTATGTCCTTGGCTCATTTTTAGAGACATCTTTATCATTTTATTTTACTATATCATAGATCATCCCCTTGGGTTTTATGGTAATTCTGTTGTTAGTAATAGTCACATTATTATAGTCAGTAGTAAAACACTATTGTGCAAAGGATTTTATACATGTATAGGACATCTCATTAGATGCCCATATGTGAATTGTTAACTTACACATCTTCATAGCTTGGCTTATTGGACACTAGTTACACAAGCCATGAAGACTGGAGATAGGGCAAGCCTTTCAGTTGCACTCATTTACAAAGGCAGACCCTTACCCGGTACACTAATACATGTCACAAAACAGCAAAGAGCATGAAAGCAGCATCAAATATATGTTGGTCTCAGGTTGTCATTCATTGGGCATATAATCTCCTCTTTTAACACAACTCAGAAGGACAGACCCTGCACTGATATGGCATCATAAGCATCACAACCAATTTCCAAACACAATTACATCCACAAGGCTAGGGATGAGGATTCCAACACATATCTCTGGGAAACACAATTCAAACCATCACCCTAAGCTTCATGCTGTTGGTGCCTCATCCAGATCCATTTACTAGTCAGGGCACCCAGGGCCAGATGCTGGGAGTGTGGGCTGCCTACTGCTCCAAAGAGTTGCCCATAACTTAAGAGTAGTCTTACCTATCACCTCAAGGAAATATTGCGTGGTATGAGGATGTAAGATTGACACGTTTTCTTCAAGTTCTGTGTTGCCATTTGTCCTCCAGTGTGCTTCACAGCATCAGGTGAAAGCTGGTTTACCAATGAGACCACACTCCCCTGTGACCTCATATTTCCCTCACAGCTCTTCCCTCCACCCAAGCCACTGGATGGGAAAGCCCATCTCATACTTTGCTTTGAGGGAACCCAAACTTTGGTTTCCTTGTCTGTAGAAGGCAAATAATTTCTGCCTCTCAGGATTGTTAACAGAAATTTGAAAAGATAGATCTACAATTAGAAAATCTGCTAGTTAAGTGATGTGAAGGGTGTATGAGAGGGAGCCAAAATGTGAGAGGGTTGAATTCCCTGGCCACTCCACAGCAGAAAGATGTGGCAGTCTGTTTCTGTAAAGATTTCAACCTAGGAAATGTGATGGGGCAGTTCTACTCTGTTCTATAGGGTGATTCTTAGTCTGAGCAAATTCCGGGTAGCATTTTGTTTTTTTGTGGAAAACTAGCTTATTTGTTAAACTTAAAAAAATTTCAGCCAGTTTCCATTGGACCTTTCCTTCACTCTAACCACTTAGACCACTGTTGATGGACCTGATGGGTAAGGCATCTAGAGAGTTTTTAAGGATGCAGCCCTTCTTTCTCGTAAAAAGACTTTTAATTTTATTCCTTTTTATCAATTTTTCCTTTTATTTGTGGGATATAACACATACATACATATGAAACATCCTATATGAAGTTGTACAACTCATGAAATCAAAATAGGGATGGTATCTCCGCAAACCCCTGTTGTATGTGATTCTTCCTTCTCCTCTTCATTTCTCTTCCTCCTCCTCCTTTCCTCCTGTTCTCCACCACCAGACCCTCCTCCTCATCCTTTTTTTCCTCTTCTTCCCACTCACCCACCCTCCTTACCTCACCACCTCTCCCCTCTAACTCCACCTCCCCACAACTTACACCCTTAACCTCATCAGTCTTCAAAGACCTTTTCTTTGTGAAAATATTTCTCCTTTCTAAAATGCTATCATGAAATATTTATCTTTTCTTTTTGCTTTTTGAAGAGCATTGACATCAGTTTATTGAGATCTTCACCTTTAATGTCTTTTAAAAGCTACAGGTTTGTTTTGAAATCTTGCTGCCTATTTCCCACATGCAGAATGACATAAAAGAAACAAATATGTATGCACCTGAGTGCTAAGAGGCTAGATCCCAAGAAGTCTTTTGTATGGATTGTGGAGACAGGCTCCTTAGATAGCAATTGGACACCATCAAGGATAAGCTCTATGATTTTGGGCAATTGATTTCTTGGTGTCTTAGTTTCTTCATTTATTAACTGGGGGAAATGGCAATAATATCCCATTAAATTGTGTAACTAACCAAGATTAATGAAGTACTTATCATACTTAATATAGAAAATATAAATTAGTTAAGTCCCTGGTTTACAAGTTGGGCTGATATTTTCAAGGTAAGCAGTTGGCATACACCAGCTACTCTGTGAGAGAAAGACAAAGTTTTCTGTTCCTGCAGAGTGTTATAGTCTCAGAAACCCACAGAGACAATTCTTCTCTGTCTCTACGAGTTGGAGTCGACATGATGGCAGTGAGAGAGTTAAGCCTTCTCATGGGTCCACTGCTTTCCAAATTATTCATGTTTCATGGATTTGATCATAGCTAAAGTCTCCAAACTCATTTCTTTCACAAAGTTAACTACTTTTCATTGAAGATTATTTTGTTACCTTAATTTCAATTTTTAAGGAAGAATGAATAATTCATATGTGAGATTCTTTTGATTTGATGGAACAAAACTCTTCAAATATAAAAGGCTCCAGACTTGTACATTTACTGTTCATCTGGTAAAAAAGAAGGAAACTGAAATTGAGGTGAGATTCTTGAGGTAATTGTGCATAGCCTCATTTAGGAAAGCACTCAATGAACATTTAGGTGATTTGTAATTTGAGACTAATGTATTTTTTATTCAGATATTACTTTCATTTTAACCCGACAATAGAAAAGGAATGTGCACACTTACCAAAGAACTTGAGTTTAGAAAGCAGAAATGAAAAATGTATAAGGGGACGATTAGTCCCTTGAAATGTGAGCTAACTATTCCCACACATATCCATTGCCTTCCAGTCAATTATGACTCACAGCACCCCAATAGGACAGAGCAGAACTGCTCCACAGGGTGTTCACAGAAGCAGACTAAGTGTGTGAGTCCGGAGAGACCAGAGAAACAAATTTATAGACACACATATGGATAGAAGGGTAAGGTTTACATGCAAGAGGAATGGGACATTTGAGAAAGCAACCCAACCCAGTCCAGTTCAGAGTCAAAGTCCGATAGTAGCCCATATTCCTGATACCAGTCTATAAAGTCTCTTTCTGACTCACAAAGTCACAGGTCAGTGGGTACAGAATCCCGGTGCTGGCAGGGGTCCCCTCATGGCTCCTTGCTTCCAGGGTCAGGGTCTACCAACAGCATCCAGTGGTGGTAGAAATAACTCAGCGTTGGCAAGGGTCTCCACATGGTTTCTCCAGCTTCAGAGGTCTGCTTTCATCAGAGTAAGGCCGTGTGGCTTCTCCTCCAGCTCCTCGGATGCTGCCTTCTTGTCTTGTCCATAGTTTGTCATCTCTGAGACTGACTTCCAACAACTGGGGAGTTGGCCGATATTTCCATGGGGGAAATATGGCGCGATTTCCCAGAAGTCTCAGGAGAAAGCCATGCCCACACAGAGGCTTCATTGACTACTCAATGGCTATCTCCAGATTAACAGGCTAGACTCCACCCCTAGACTTTCAATCATGCAATTGACATCAAGCACATGACCGCCACAGTGCCATATCTTTCTCTTGAGGAGTGGTTGATGAGTTCAGATTCCTGACCTTTCAGTTGTCAGCCAACCACTTAACCACTGTGCCATCATTGTTGACTGGAATTTTCTAAGAGTAGTCTGCAGGTAGGATGACCTGTGATCTCAAGTGTTGGGCTATATACATGTTGATATTAACTGAGAGTCAAATGAGCACTCTCCAATAGGAAAGGTGCCAAATGCAAATTTCAAGCTTGTCTGGGTTCCATAAGTAGATTGCTAATGGGTAAACTCTTTTCTTCACATCTGGATATAAAATGTATCCAGAAGTAGAGAGAGGGCTGAGCCCCGGTGGCGTAGTGGTTGTGCGTGGGACTGCGGCCCACTGGGACGGAGGTTCAATTCCAGCAGTGGGGCTGGGCCTCCTACTCCCACCACCAGAGAGCAGTGATGTCCCCCCCAAAAAACAAACAAACAAACAAAAAAGAAGTAGTGAGAATCTAGCATTTTTCTCTAATAAACTTGATTCTTCTTCCTTTGGGCCTGAAGATATCCCTCTTACTTCCCTAAATCTTCTCAGGTTAAATGCATATATTTCTCTTCAAAGAAGGAGTCAGTGGGTTAAGTATTGGGCTACTAACTCCAGGGCCATCATTTTAAATGCCCCAGGCGCTCCTTGAGAGAATGATGAAACGGTCTGTTTTCATAAATATTTGCAGTCTCCCAACCCCCAAGAAACAGTTTCTGTTCTGTTCTACAGGGCCGCTATGAGAATTATGAGTCAGAATAGATTCAATGGCAGTGGGTTTGGGTCAGTGGTGGTATTAAAATAATTTAACAACTGGTTTGCTTCCCTCATGACCATTTTAAGTGTTAAAAAACAATATTCTGAAAGGTAGATCATTTTGTACAATTCATACTTAAATAAGGACAATAAAAAAGGGAGATGAAACTAGATTATGTTATAAGGAAGTTTTAAAATATCAATAAAAAGTATTAAGTAAATCTGACAAAACTAATAAAACTATTATTTATGATGTTTCCATTACTGTTTCTTGATTGGCAGCTCACTTGCCATATTCTTTGCTTTTATCCACGCCTCCTTGGCTGTGTGCTAACCATGTTCCCACTGTCAGTGTGAGATCACAGTCCTTTAGAGGTGGGTAAATTGAGACAACGATCACTGTGTTTGATAGCTTAGAAAGTTAGGGAACTTCTATTCTCTGAACATCTCATGTTCATCTTTGAAAAACCCCTTTATGTTTCTGCTGACCTTACAGCAATTGTTCTGACAATATTATTAGCTCTTTGAATACTTTGAAGAATTGCATAATTCACTTATAATATCTCCTGGGAATTTGGGGCCCAAATTGTTGTTTGGCACTTTTCTCCTAAATCCTTTTATTGGGGACTCATACAACTCTTATCACAATCCATATATAAGTCCATTGTGTGTCAAGCACATTTGTACATCTGTTGCCTTCATCATTCTCATAACATTTACTTTCCATCTAAGCCCTTAGCATCAGCTTCTCATTTTTCCCCTCCCTCCTTGCTTCACCTCCCTCATAAACCCTTGATAATTTATTATTACTTTGTCATATCTTACACATCCAAATATCTTTCTTCACCCACTTTCCCTTTGTCCGTATCCCAGGGAGAAGGTTATATGTAGATCTTTATAATCGGTTCACTGTTTTTATCCCACCTTCTTTCCACCCTCCCTGTATCGCCACTCTCACCACTGGTCCTGAAGGGATCATCTGTCCTGGATTCCCTATGTTTCCAGCTCCTATCTGTACAACTATACATCCTCTGGTCCAGCCAGATTTGTAAGATAGAACTGGAATCAGTTCTATAATCTCATAGTGGGAAGGAGGAAGCATTGAAGAACTAGAGGAAAGTTATATGCTTCGTTGTTGATACACTGCAATCTTACTGGTTTGTCTCCTCCCTGCAACCCCTCTGTAAAGGGAAGTCCATTACCTACAGATGAACTTTGGGTCCCCAACCTATCCTTTCCCTCATTTACAGTAATAAAATTTTAAATCATTTGATACCTGATTCTTTCGGCACCTCATGGTAACACAGGCTGGTGTGCTTCTTCCATGTGGACTTTGTTGTTTCTGAGCTAGATGGTCACTTGTTTATCTTCAAAACTTTAAGACCCCAGACACTAATCTTTTGATAGCCGGGAACCATTAGCTTTCTTCACCACCATTGCATATGCATTCTTTTGTCAGGAAGGTGAGCATCATGGAATGCCAATTTAATAGAACCAAGTGTTCTTGCATTGAGGAAGTACTTAAGTGGAGGACCAATGTCCATCTGCTATCTTAATCCTGAAGCTATAAATATGTGCACTTAAATCTATTTCTCCATCATAAATATATTTACCTATGTACATGCCTGTATTTAGACCTCTATAAATGTCGTTTGCTTTCTAGTCCTTTCCTCTATTTCCTTTTGCTTCCCTCCTGTCCCACTATCATGTTCAGACTTCATTTGGGTTTTAGTAATTTCTCTTGTTTACCCTCCCTTGATCAATCACTACCAGGTCTCACATCCTCCTTGCCACTGGTTTTGGTTCACTTGTTGTTCCCTTGTCCCTGGGTTTGTCAACACCCACTCCTTCCCCCACTTTCCTCTCTATACCCCCTCAGAGTCATCAGTCCCATTGCTTTCTCCTCCAGACTGATCATCCAGCCTATCCTATCTAGACAGACCTATAGAGATAACATATACACAAAAAAAGACAGCAAAATGAAGCTACAAGAGAAAATGATATGAGGACTACAAGGAAAAAAACAATGTCCAGAAAGTATAAATAAATAAAAATAATATTAAAAAGCAAAACCTGTAAATAGTTCAAGGTCTATTTGTTGATCTCTAGGAGTGACTTCCAGTTGAGTCTGATGGGGTTCCATGTCCTGGCCCGCAAATCTATCCTTAGCACTCCCTCAAGATTTTCATGCTCTGCTTCTCCCACTGCTCTGCTGCACACCCTTAGTGTTCTCATCTGTGTGGTAGGGTTAGACCATCTGCAATCCCGACACTGTGTCTCCAGTATTGTCCCTATAGGGCCTTGCATCAGCAGCAAAGGATATCATGTCTCATAGTGGGGCTGGCCATCTGGTCCTCTCTGTGTTGACTGTTCTGAATGGGGAGATCATCCTCAAGGCTTGGTGGGCCATGATGCACTCCACTCTCTCTTCCTCCCCCTTCATTTGCTCCCATGTGCTTTGGTCAGACATGTCCCTCTCCCCCCAGCTTCAGTGCTGTCCTCTAAAGTAAATTCTTCTAGGGGGAGGGGTGGCTGTCCATATGGTTGAGATTGAGGTTGGGCTCTCAGACCCCTCCACTGGATCCCCTCTCCATGCTGTCATGCTGCATTCATGTCCTGGAACACTGGGTTTAAGTATGGCCCCTCTTTCCCTGTGGAGATCTAAGCAATACCCACCCCTTGGGTGGGTTAGGTCCCTATTCCCCTGCTACACATTGCTATCTTCCCTCCCCTCCTCCTTTTTAGTTGGCTTCCATAGGTAGTCATGGATTTGGTCTGGCCTCTGCCATATTAACTGTAACTCACCTCATTAATTTTTATATACAGCACCCTTTTCCCTATGCTCCTTTTGAATTTTTTTAAGCTTACCTCAGTGGACTCATGTTGTACTTGTCCTTTTGCATTTGCCTTACTTTACTTAGCATGATTTCCTCCAGTTCTTCCCATACAGCAATATGCTTCATGCATTCATCACTGCTTTTCAGTGATGCATAGTATTCCATTGTATGTATGTATCACAGTTTTTTAATCCATTCATCTTTTGATGGAAGTTTGGGTTGTTTCCAACTCCTTGCAATTGTAAACTATGCTGCAATGAACATTGGAGCACAGATATCGGTTTTGTTCTTGCCTTTTCTGGGTATATGCCCAGTAGGGGGATTGCTGGGTTGTATGGTAGCTCACTCTCCGCCTGTTTTAGAAATTGCCAAATCGCTTTCCATAGAGGCTGTACATTCCTGCAGGTTCACCAGCCATGGATGAGAGTTCCTATCCCAACACAGCCCCTCCAACACTTGATGCTTCCTGATATTTTGAATTGGACTATCTTTGCGGTGTTAGGTGGTATCTCATATTTGTTTTAATTTGCATTGCTCTTATGGCTAGTGATCAGGAACATTTTCTCATATGCTTATTGGCCATTTGGATTTCTTCCCCTGTGAAACTTCTCTTCAGGTCTTTTATTCACCTCCTCAGTGGGTAGTTAGTTTTTCTCTTATTATAACCTTGCAAAGTATTGTGGATTTTAGTTATAAGGCCTTTGTCTGATATGTCATGGCTAAAGATGTTTTTCCCAGTTGGTGGACTCTCTTATTACTCTCTTCATGAATTCTTTTGATGTACATAGGTGATTTATCTTTAATATATCCCACTTGTCAATTTGTGACTCCTGTGTATTTGTGTCTTCCCTATTTCAGATAGCCTACATGTTCCCTGTGTGTTTGGCACTTTTTCTCTTTATTTTTTATCTCTGTTTACTGAAATAACAAATTCAATGGACTAAAAATGTGGTATTTCATCAATGAATAATGAGTTTTATGAAATGGACAAATCAATATTGCACGTATAGTTACATCTATTTTTAACACCTATAGATGGAATGAACATTATCACAGTTGCTTAGAATACATCGTTGCACAGATACTTGTGAATAAAGAATAAGAATGTGCATTTATGATTTCCACATTGGTCAGCTCTCCGGTCACTAACCCTAGAGACAATCTTGATTACAAGGGGCATTTAACAACCAGTTCACTGAAATCAACAAAAAATTAGGCCTTGTTTCTGTCCAATCAGTATGAACCAGCTGAATACCACTACTCGTTAGGTTTTGGTTTTGTATACACAGAAATATCACAAGCAAATGGCTCTAAAAAATCAAAATTTATTTTCTCAGAGTTTAGGATAGAAGCCTGAGTTCGGAATATTGGTTTTATAGGAAGATTTTCTATTCTGACAACTACAGGGGAAGGTCTTATATTTTTAGGCCTTGGTAACCTGCACAAGGTGGTACATTTGTCTTCCCCATGTCTGCCTGCTCACTTGCTTGCTTAATTACTTTATAGTTCAAAAGTCTATGATGAGTTAGAATTGACTGAACAGCGATGTTTTATTTGTGGCCCAAAAGAGATTGTATGAGACTCAGTTGTCTAGAGAAACAAAACCTGTGACATATATGTATAAACGATCTTGATAAGAAAAAGTAATCATACATTAAGAAGTCATCTCAGCCCAGTTCAACTCAAGTCCATGATTCCGTGCTAGCGCAAGTCCTCTTTCGGCTCATGTAACTGCAGGCCTATGGAGCAGAAAAAGGAAGAGGAATTCAGGGAATTCATAGGCTAGTGGGTGCAGTCACTTGATTCCAAGGTCATTGAAAGATGGCAGGGCACCAAAAGTGCCCAGAATGGTTTCTAGGGTCAGTGGCCCATGTGAGGCCCCTTGAAGCAGGTTCAGAATCCTCACTGTTCACAAGTTCTCACTCCCAAGGAGTCACTATTAACCTATGACTTGATTGACAGGTCTGGTCTGCACACCTACATTTTCATACAGGTGCAAGTTGATATATAATTAACTGCCACAGAAGGATGTGCCCATGTAGAAGACTATTACTGGGGACTTTCCCCTGGCACAAACCCCCATGGTCAATGTAAACAGAACTCAAAATCATTTAAGAATTTAATCGGCACAAATCAACAATTCTTAGACTGCGATTCACAGCTGGGTTATAATTGCATAGCCCTCCTTTCTGAACAGTGTATTAAATTCTGTGCCAGTGGATGGATTAATCATGCTATTGAGGGAATTGCATTACACTCCAGGGGGATGATTGACATGGCTCTGCTTGGTACTTGGCCTCATGAAGAGATCACTGAAGATATGGGTTTGACAACAGAATGTGATGAAAGAAGCAGATGGTATCTGTCTATCAAAAACAATAGAGCCTGGGGTCTTAAAGGCTTGTAAGCAAACAAGCACCCATCTAGGTGAGGCATCAGACAGGACTACCTTGAAAAGCACACCAGCCTATGTGATCCACAGATGATAAATATGGTAACAAAATCGGAATTTATCCAATCTGAACTTGATGAATAACAAATTCCCCCTAAAGGAGGGAAAGAGTTTAAATTGTGAACATCTGATTTGCAAAAGGCTGTGAATGACAGTGAGAGCCCCTAATCCATCTACCGGGTCTCCATGTGGATTAAGTCTATAGTGGACCATTTTTGACCACAGGTGAGGGATGCTATCACAAAGAGACTATTAGAGATGATTGCAAATTTGATTATGGTAGATGGAACTATGGTATAATATGATACCTGAGTTCCTTCTTTAACCAGCCTGGATTTGTTCTAGGTTTGTTTGTTTGCTTGTTTCTCGACAGAGAATTTCTCTCTGGTTTACTATTTTATTGTACATATATATAAATAACTGTTTTTGCTTCCTCTTTGTTTTGGTATATTTTCCAGTTTATGAAGCACAGAGGGAGGGATATATAAAGACAACAATTGATATAATAGCTTATTGGCGATGAGGGTGTTGAAGGGAATTTGGAGGCAAATAATGAATAAGTGAGAGGGAAGATACACTAGAACTGGTTGTAGTGAGATATATGCAAATCTTTTAAAATACAAAAAAATTATTGGGGGGTTGGAGAATCTAACTGCCATAGAGATCCACTTAAGGACATAGCCCCCTCTTCAACAAACGGTGCTGGAAAAATTGGATCTTCATCTGCAGAAAAATGAGACAGAACCCATACCTCTCCCCATGCACCAAACAAACTCAAGATAAATTAGAGACCTAAATGTAAACCCCAGAGCTGTAAGGATCACCAATGAGAAAATTGGGACAAACTCTATGGCTCTATTCCAGGTCATGTGTGGACTACTCAATATAATAAAGGAAGCACACAGTGAAAGACAAAAGAGATTACTGGGAACTATTAAAAATAAAAAAAAACATATGCATATCAAAATGCTTCATCAAAAGAGTAAAATGAGATATTACATATTGGGAAAAATCTTTAGCTCTGACATAATGGACAAAGGACTAATGCTTAAATCTATAGCATTTTGCAACACCTCAGTAAACAAAAGCAAACAACCCAATCGAAAGTTGGGCAGTCTGAGCCCCGGTGGCATAGTGGTTGAGTGTGGGACTGTGGCCCACGGGCTTGGTGGTTTAAATCCAGTGGCGGCTCTCCAGGAGCAAGGCTGGGTAGCTCCCATGAACACAGAGGGCAGTGATTTCACCCCCCAAAAAAAAATTTGGGCAAAAGGATATGAATAGACAATTCACAAAGGAGGACACGAATAGCTTCAAAACACATGAGGAAATTCATATGCTCACTAGCCATTTGGCAGATGCAAGTCAAAAGAATGATGAGGTATCACTTTATACCAGGGTTCCTCAAATTTTTTTGGGGGGGGCATCACTGCTCTCCGGTGGTGGGAGTAGGAGGCCCAGCCCCACTACTGGAATTGAACCTCCGTCCCAGTGGACTGCAGTCCCGCGCACAACCACTACGCCACCGGGGCTCAGCCCTGGTTCCTCAAATTTTTTAAACAGGGGGCCAGTTCACTGTCCCTCAGACCATTGGAAGGCTGGATTATAGTTAAAAAACAAACAAACTATGAACAAATTTACTGCGGGTCTGGGATGAGTCAGCTGCTAAGCAGGACAGATAACAGTGGCAAAAACACCTGGCGGGCTGGATAAATGTCCTCAGCGGGTCGCATGTGGCCCCCAGGCAGTAGTTTGAGGAACCCTGCTTTATACCCACAATGATAGCCTGATAAAACAAACAAAAAAATGAAAGAAAGAGAGAAGCAAATGCTAGCGAGGGTGTGAAAAGACTGAAACTCATACACAGCTGATAGGTTTAAAAATATATACAATCATTTCAGAAAGCTATAGGCTGTTGCCTAAAACAAGTGTGAGTGGAAATACCATACAACTCAGCAATACCTTGCCTGGGAAGGAACCCTAAAGAAATATGAGACAGAACAGGAACAAATGTATGCTCTTCCATGTTGGATATAGATATAGAACATGGATATAGAAACTCGGTACCTACACGAGATGGAATACTACACATCCCTAAAAAACAGCCATGAATCCAAGAAACACCTCAAGACATGGAGGCACTTGGAAACCATTTTTCTGAGGGGAGTTAGCGAATCACAAAAGGACAAATATTGTGGGAGTCTACTACTGTTAAGTATATATGCCAGGGCAGAGGCAGGCTTCTGTTCTTGGGTCATACAATCTTCTAATCTGGTCTTCCAAGCAACAAGATAGTGAATCTGCCCAGTGCTTATGAACTATATATCAATCCCCTTACATATCTCAGGTAGGGTCAGTTTTTCAAGATGGGGTTTGAGGGAGAAGACCAATCAGTTACCATACAACATTGTGATAAGGCCACCCCAAATCCACAGTCACTCCTGTGAGTCAATCAGTGTGCACTATAGCACTGATGAAACACTCAACTTTCCTCTAGTCCTTTAATGCTTCTTTCCCCCCACTATCATGACCTCAATTCTACTTTACATTCAGATTAGACTAGAACATGCACACTGCTACAGATAAGAGCCTGCAACACAGGGAATCCAGGATAGATAAACACCTCAGGGCCATCAATGAGAATAGAGACATCGGGAGCCCTAGGGGGAAGTGGGGGGAGAAAAGGGGAATCAATCACAAGGATCAATATTAACCCCTTCCCAAGGGGAAGAACAACAGAAAAGTGGATGAATGACAACAGAGAATGAAGATATGAAAATAATAATCTATACCTTATCAAATGTTCATGAGGGAGGGTGGTCGGAGGGTGGGAAGAAAACGAGGAGCTGGCATCAAGCAGAAAGAAAATGCTCTGAAAATGATGATGGCAACATACATGCAAATGTGTTTCACACAATGGATGAATGTAAGGACTGTGATAAGAGATGTAAGAGCCCTCAATAGAAGTATTTAATAAAAATGTGACTCGTACTAGAAATTCAAGTCAAGTCAAGATGGGTGGGGGGATAGGGGCATATACGTTTCAGAGAAAGCAATGCCATTTCGGTTGGTGTATAAACTGGGAGGAGCAATCTTCCTCTGGGGGAAAAATGCTTAACAATCCTTATATAATTATATAAGGATATATATATATATATATAATCCTTATATAATTCTTGGTGAACCAGGTTGGGTGCTATACACTATTGAATTTTCAGACTCTCCTTTTGAGGAGCACAACATCTTTCATAGGCCACACCAGAAGAATTTGGTGTACAAACTCCATTAAGTGAACTTGGTTTCACCTTAAACTCACATGTAGCAAATTATAGGAATCAACCCTACTTCCTTGGAATTAAGGCTGAAGATCCCTAGCAGATGATTTGGTATTGGCGGTTGTTGAACCTTGGTTCAGATCTCTTGCTTTGAGAGTGTTCAATGAATGGCGGCCTGGGACGACCATATATTAACTGTTTTAGTGCCCCCTTACTTTTTTATATTTTAATTTGGTTCTCTGCCTTAGTGAATGAATGTTACTGAAAGTTTTCCTCATCACCAACCCCCACCGTTTATGTGAACAGTGTTGTTCTTGATTTGCTTGCTTTTTGTATGAATCTCTGAATATGAAATCCTAGATAGGTACATGTACAGAGACAGTAAATGGACTGATTACTGCTTAGGAATATAGCAGAGAGAAATGAGCAGGAGAGATGAGGAGTTAATAGGAATGAGTATGAGAAGAGAATGTTCTGAAATTGTGGTGATGACTGCACAAAACTTAATATGTTTGAATGATTATATGGTATATGAAGTACATGCCAATAAGTCTCTTTAACTAAAAGACACCACCTACATTAACATGGTCTCATTAATATAAGAAACCCATTCCCAAAGAGGAATTTATAGCACAAATTTTCAGAGAGGGGAGGACACAATTTAAACCATAACAAAGCCTTTCTTGCCTTGGTTTCTTCCTTTCTAGACTGAGACAATATCTGCCTTTGCAACAAACAGGTGCCCTTATATTTTCAGAACTACTGAATGGATAGTAACCCCCAATAAACAAAAATCTGTTGTTGTCAAGCCAACAGGGATTCATAGTGACCATATAGTACAGAGTAAAACTGTCCCATAGAAGTTCCAAGACTATAATCTTTATGGAAGCAGACTGCCATAACTTTCTCTTCCATTATGGCTGGTGTGTTTGAACTGCAGACATTTGTTCGAAACCAAGCAATTTAACTACCGTGTCCCTAGGGTCCCATAGATGGTGAGTAAAGGAAACTCTCAGAAGTAAGTAACTGGGAATTTATATGTCTAGAATGTTAAATACAATTACGTTCTAAGTTTTCAAATTGGAATTATGCCAAGTTCTTTAAGACATCATTTTATTGGGGACTCGTAGAACTCTTATCATAATCCATACATCCTTCTTTTGTGCCAAGCACATTTGTACATTTGTTGCCATTGTCATTCTCAAATCATTTGCTTTGTACTTGAACCCCTGATATCAGTTTCTCATGATTTCCCCTCCCTCTTAGCCTCCCCCTCACAAACCCTTTATAATTTATAAATTATTATTATTTTGTCACATCTCCCTTCACTGACTTTTCTGTTGTCTTTCCCACAGAGAGGGGTTCTATGTAGATCCTTGTGATCAGTTAGTTCCCTTTCTACCCCACCTTCCCTTCACTGTCCCAACATCACCACTCTCATCGCTGATCCTGAGGGCTTCATCTGTCCTGGATTCCCTGTTTTATTCAGCTTTTATCTGTAACAGTGTACACCCTCTGGTCTAGCTGGATTTGTAGAGTTGGAATCATGATAGTGGGTGAGAGGAAGCATTAAAGAAATAGAGGAAAGTTGTATGCTTCATTATTGCTACACTGCACCTTGACTGGCTCGTCTCTTCCATCCACACCTCGTGATCACACAGGTTGGTGTGCTTCTTTCATGTGGACTTTGTTTCTTCTCAGTTTGATGGCCACTTGTTTACCTTCAAGTCTCTAAGACCCCAGACACTATATATTTTGATAGTCAGGCACCATCAGCATTCTTCACCACATTTGCTTATTCTCCTGCTTTGTTTTCAGCAGTCGTTTCAGAAAGGTGAGCATCATGGAATACCCGTTTGATGGAACAAATTGCTCTTGCATTGAGGGAGTACTTGAGTGGAGGTCTAATGTCCATCTAAATCTATGAATATATACACATAGATCTATTTCCCCATCATATATATATTTACATATGCACATGTCAGTATTTAGACCTCCATAAATGTCCTTTGTCTCCTAGTTCTTTCCTCTATTTCCTTTTACTTTTCTTTCTCCACTATCATCCTCAGCCTTCATTTGGGTTTCAGTATTTCCTCTCTGTTACATTGCCCTTGGTCAAGCCCTACCAGTATGCCTACTTCTTACTTCTTCAGTGTCTCAGAGTGATTTTTTCTTTATTAAAAAAATATGTCTTTTATTCTTTCAGAATGATTTTGTAAGGTGGTGTAATGGGGACTCTGATGGGCTACAATCGGAAAGTTGGCAGTTCAAAACTATCAGCCACCTCAGGGGAGAAAGATGAGACTTTCTACTCCGGTAAAGATGTAAAATCTCAGAAACCTACAAAAACAGTTCTACTTTGTCCTATATAGGGTCCCTATGAGTCAGAATCGAATTGATGGCAGTGACTTTGATGGAGTTTTCTTGATTTGATGGTTGGTTTAATTAAAAAAAAAATCTGATGTCTATGTTCCTAAAACTGAACTCATATGTCTGAGGCTCGCAAATGTGTTGCTTCTAGTTGGACTGATATCATATTTGGCAAAAGAAACTTCACGCTGCCATCTTGATTAGGCTCCATGGCTGTGGCTCCAGTTTTCTGTTAATGTCAAGTACCAATGTAGGATTAATCCATTGCCAAGGCATCTCTTACTTTCTCAAAAAGTTTTCCATGGCTGGATATGTGCTCTACTCCAAGAGTGAATGGTAACGGAGGTCTGCTTACAGCCCAATACAGCTGTCCCAGGGTTAGCTTTCACTGTTGGTGTGGACTGCTTTCATCATATGCTTTGTAAGAGCTTAACCCTAATTCTTGGAACTCAGATAATGCCTCTGTGTCTATAAAAAGAAGGTAGACCTCTGAGATTTGTGATTCAGTTGCTTAGTGATAATAAACAGATGAAAGAAATTTATTTTACTACACAGAATGACTTCTTTTACAAGACAAATTGTTATAATTTAAGGATGAATTTTTTTTCATTAAAAATCTGGAAAACAACTTACTGGGAACATGCATAATGGGTTGTTTTTTTCATTTATAAGAGCAAATTTCTATTTCCAATAATTAAAAATAGAAAGAAACAAATAATTCTAAATTTGTACTAATTTATTGTTAGAACAGCTGAGAACACCCTATTCTATGTTTTTGCAGGGATTATAAATGTTTTTGATTGAATAAGGGTGGTATTTTTTAAACATTAAAACAAGTACATTTATTCCCCCACAGGGAAAAGAAGCAATTCAGACAAATTGTCCAACCCAGGGAACACATTTGAATATGGGTACAGCATATCAGAACCTTGATCTATGTATCATAGGTTTTACATTGGTGTGGTAACCAAAACGCTGGCAGTTTGAAACCACAAGCCACTCTGAGGGAAGCGTTTTACTCTCCTAATGATTTGCAGTCTCAGAAACCCACAGGGATAGTTCTGCTCTGTTTTCCAAGGCCACTATGAGTCTGAATGTAGTCAATGGCTGTGAGTTTGGTTTTGACATATCTGAAGTCAGTAACTCTTTTTCTGCTGAGGGTAGATACTAAATATCACTGACTTTGCTGCCCATGGGTATAACTGTGGCCCAGTAAAATCTGATTTGCAACACAGGAAGCAGGACATAGCATTTAACACAAATCCAAAGCCATTCTTCTTGAGTCCATTCAGACTCATAGTGCCCATATAAGACAGAAGAGAACCACCCATACAGTTTCCAAGGCTGTAAAAAATTTAAATCAGTATCCTTATTTTATTGTAATTTTTTAAATCATTTTATTGGGGGTACGTACATCACAATCAATACATATCAGCTTCTCATTTTTCCCCTCCCTCCCTGCTCCTCTCCCCCATGAACTCTTAATAATTAAAAAATTATTGCTATTTTGTCATGTCTTACGCTGTCCTATGTCTTTCTTCACCCATATTTTTGTTATCCGTCCCTTATGGAGGGAGTTATATGTAGATCCTTGTGAATGGTTCCCCCTTTCTTCCACACCTTCGCTCCTTCCTCCCTGAATCACCACTTTCACCACTTGTCCTTAGAGGATCATCTGCTCTGGATTCCCTTTGTTTCCAGTTCCTATCTGTACTAGTGTACATCCTCTGGTCGAGCCCAATTTGTAAGGTAGGATTGGGATTGTGATAATGGGGGGGGGAGCATTCAAGAACTAGAGGAAAGTTGTAAGTTTCATCATTGCTACACTGCACCCTGACTGGCTCGTCTCCTCCCAGAGACCCTTCTGTAAGGGTGTGTCCAGTTGCCTACAGATGGGTTTTGTGTCCCCCCCCACACCGCCCCTCATTCACAATGATAGGATTTTTTGTTATGGAAAGAAGCCAACTGAATTTCTTCCATGAATTTCTTCCATGAAGTACCTGGTGGGTTTGAACTGCTGATCTTTCAGTTAGCAGTCTAATACTTAAGACTCCTCCATATTATCATACCTCTAGGGCGCTTCCATATGCTAGAAAGAAAGCTTATGATCAAATAATGAGCAGAGGAATTATCATATGTAGTTGTGCATAATCCGAGTTTTTCCGCACATTTTAATGTAGTTTTGTGGTAAAATTAGGTGTCTTGGCTGACATTTAGGTCAACTTATACTAGAGTATATATGGTTATTAGTACAGTTTGGTGTTTTCCATGTCCAGATTCCAACCCCTTTCCTACCACTAAGAGGGAACATTGTAATGAATAGTCCCTTGGAGCATCTCCTCATGGTGCATACCTCATTGACTAGTGTCTGGTAATGTGTGTTGACTTGAATAAGTTATGTTTCTTTTGGGGGGCATCACTGCCCTCTGGTGGTCATGGGAGCTACCCAGCTTTGCTCCCGGAGAGCTGCTGCTGGATTTGAACCGCCAAGCCAATGGGCCGTAGTCCCGCACTCAACCACTACGCCACCCGGACTCAGCCCCATGAGTACGTTTCTTATTAGCACCATGCACTTATTCTACATTTCAGTTTGGCAGAGGATATTTCTCCATATGCTTTTATAAAAAACCTCAATGCCACCAAGTGAATTCTAAGTCATAGAGACCCTATAGGACAGGGTGAGACTGCCCCTGTGGGTTTCTGAGACTGGAACCCTTTCTGGAAATAGAAATTCGCAGTTGACCTTACGCTTAGCAGCTCACTGTGTAACCCACTGAGCCCCCAGGGCTTCCCTGCTATGTATTTATGTGTGCTGCAAACAAATCAGTGGATAGACCAAGACCATAAACCCTTTTCAGAAGAAAAAAAAAACCCTCCTCCATCGCTCCCTAACTCCTGCACCGTAAAATGCTTGTGCTACAGTCAAAGATCCAGGATGAAGTTTAAACGTCTGACTGTTTTTTAAACGTCTGATTCTGCAGCTCCTCTGGATTGTTTCGGCGCCCCCCAGTGGGGGAGGGGACCATGGAGCTCCCTTTGGCAAACATTGGTGTAGAGCATACAAGTGACAAAGTTATGAAAATTTCTTAGCAATATTAAACACACAGACACACACACATAAGCAACACTAAACTTTGAACTTCTTTGAAATTCCTAAAATGCTTCAGTATAGTAATTGAATCAAAGAGGAACTAAAACGAATAGGATATACTATGAGGAGCTTATTAACAACAAAAATAACAGTGAAATGAAAATTGGCTCTGGGTCTGAGCCGCTGCGCCATCAGCTACATCCTAACTCCTGGGGCTGCGAGAAGCACCCGACCATCGTCCATTGAGCCCTGGTTGCTGCCAGCGCCACCTCCATGGCCCTCGCCCTCCGCGTCCATGTGACCTGTCCCTTGTCTCTGCTGAGGCTGTTGCTGCAGCTGTGAAGGGCATGCGCGCTCACCAGGCCCCGCCTCCCAGCGTGGGCGGGGCCACCAGTGCGCCTGCGCAGTCCAAACCTGCCCCAGGAGACCCGGAGCTCCGTGGCTGCATCATGGTGGCCTGTCCCTCCTGCAGCCTCGTCCGCCAGCGAGTCGGTGGCCCAGACAGTCTCACTTTCTGGTCACAATCTGTCATCAGGGTTGTCTTGTGGTCCCTGTCATTTCTTGTCCCTCTCTCTGTGAGCACTCCCTTTGGATTTCTTCCCTGTGTGGAAAGTAATTTTATTTGGACAGTTAAGTTCTCAGATTATGAATGGGTCCTGTTTTGAAATCTGCCTTTAAGAGCAGTTTATACATAAATAAGAACAGTTAAGTTTGGTTCGCATCTAATATCTATTAGTCAAATGTTTGCCTTAGGATAGAGTGAACCTTTTGTGGCGTGCAAAATTAAGGACCGCTTCCAGATACATGAAAACATCTTTAACATCACATAATAATAATAATAATAATATTTGGATGTGAGTCACAAAGTCACACCCATTTGTTATTACAAACCATGTTATGCACCTCAAAATGCTTTGGAAAACAATTTGTTTTGTGAACTGGGCAGTTTCTCTTTTTGCAAAACCCCAAATCTTGTTCCTCTCAGAGGAAAACGTTACTTCAGAGTCCACTGAAGAATTAGCCTCAATCTCAAGAGGGCCTTTGCCCTCTGCTGATGAGAAGACCTACCTCTGCCCGTCTTTGCAGCCAGCTGCCTTACCTTGCTGCCTACCTCAATCATCCAGCACGTCTGCTCTTTTGGGAAACCAGCTGTAGGTGTCCACAGGTTCGCTATTGCCTTCAGTCACTCTAGAAGTGTTAGTTTGGGTTGACGAGAGAAACAGATTCAGAGACACCCATATTTGTGTAAGAGTTTTATATCAAAGAGAAATTATCTATAATTCAAGAAAACATCCCAGCCCATTTCAGATCAAGTCCACAAGTCCAATATTAGCTCTGATGTCTAATATTAGTCCATAAATTCCTCTTTCGACTCACACAGCTATGCAATGATGCTGAATGCAAAAAGACCATAGGCCAGAGGTGGAATGTCTTGTGGGCCCAGTGGCAGTGGAAACATCTCAGCACTGGTAGGGGTCTCCACATGGCTTCTTTAGCTGCAGGGCTCTAATATAACTAACTCCATGTGTCTTGTCTACAGGAATGCCTCACAGGGTGTGAGTCAGTGTCCTGCCTCTAGCCACTTCCAAATGCAATCATCAAGCTGCGACCTGATTGACAGTCTAGACGCCACCCCTTCGCTCTTAAGTCTGAAATTCACAACAGATTATGTAACTGTCACAAGGGGTTAGTGCCAAAGTGTCGCCTCTGTACTCTGCATTGTTGATGTTTTCTTTTCTGGGGGGAAATCCTTCCAACTTCAGCCCTCAAATTCAATGCATTGTCTTTCATCTTAGAACCAGAATCTTTTTGTGGCCACTTGCACTCACTGGCCTCATTTTCCTGCCACTCTATAAGCGCCTACACTTACCTATTTAGGGCTGCTGTTGTCAACATTAGAACATTTTCTTCTTTCTTGTACTCATTGTTATCAGTTCCCCATAACCTCTAACCTCCCATGCCATAGCCCCAAGAGAGCCTCAATGCAATCACTGTATAGCTTTGCTCACCCTGGGTTTCATATACAGGATAACATACAAAAAATTACAACAAAACACACACAATAAAGACCACTGCATTTTGCATGATAGTAAGGCTATTCACACCCCTGGTCTGTGGTCTGAGGAGACTTGTCGGAGGCATAATCTGTGTATGGACCCCGCAAATGGATTTTGAGCCACCACTGTTATCCATTGCCTTCTGCAAAGTGGGTGTTCACAGTTTAAGCTCTGATACCATTCTCTCCATTGGAATGGGATTTTATTTATTTTTAGTAGGCTTTTTTTAAAGTCCCCCCAATTTCATTAGTGGTTAGTACAGATATCATATCACTTCATAGTTCAATCACATCTTGTACAATTGCTACCACAATCTGTTTCAAAACATTCTCTTCCTTCTTGAACTCCCCTCTTTATCTCCCTCCCTGCCACTGTACACCTCAGGAACCCTAATTCTACTTGGTGTCTCTACAGGCTTGTCAATCCTGGGTTTCCTATACTGAAAAACAGAAAACCATATAACAAAAGTTCAAGAGGGTTACTCCTAATGAAAAAAAAATGCATCTGAGATAAACACTATTATAAAAACAGAAAACAAAAAAAACCACGGAAAATGTTGAAACTCAAATGAGGCCCAATGTGCATCAGAGGGTGGCTCAACTGACAATGCTTTTAACAGTTCAAGTTGGATTTTATTATTTATAATCTTTGGATCACATAGGCTGATGTGCTTCTACTGTGTTGGCTTAGTTAATACCTCACTAAGATGGCTGCTCATTTGAAGGTGAGCCTTTAAAGATCCCAGATGCTATTCTTCCGAATAGCCCGGACCCAACTAGTTCCATCGACACACTTTGCTACAACATCCATAGCCTTAGTGACATCTTCATGAGGGCAAGCATAAAGCAGATTCTTTGTGTGTGTGTGGCCTCACTGGCCTGGTGGCTGTAGGAAGCCCAGCCTTGCTCCTGGAGCAGGTTCTTTTTTAATGGCACTAAAGGTTAGCAAGGTTTGTTGTGCAGCAGTCTGCGTAGAACACCCACCCACTTTGTGGAGTTCTTAAGAGTTTACAGAGTGCTTTCTGATCCTTCATATCATAGCGCTCCATCAATAGAGCGAGAGTGCGTGCATGGCTCTGAATGGCTTAATGAGACAGCTGGGGAAATCTGATGGGGAGGCTAGGAGGTCAGGCCTACTATTTTTTTTCCATGAAAGAAAAGTGATGACACATCTTGTCCATGGTCACAGGCCTAGTGAATGGCAAAGCTGGGTCTCAAAATGTCAATCCCTTATATTACTGAGGCTAAATTGCAGGCTGCTCGACTGCACTCCCACACCACTGCCTCCTTAGCTAATAACCTATAATCAGAGGCTTGGAAATGGCCCAATGTACACTTCATTTATAACAAGATGTGGATTGAATTGGGTCCCCATCCATAAAATCCTAACTGTTATGACAGTAGGACCAGGCAGTGTTTTGTTCTGTTGTCCATAGATAGCTAACACACAACACACCTATGATAAAGGAACACTGGATGGCACTATGAGTTAAGCATTGAGCAGGGTTCAAACTCACCAGTCACTTCTTGGGAGAAAGCCTAGGGAGGCTATCTACCCCTGTAAATGTTGATGGCTCTGTAAGGCTCACTGGCATTCTTGTACTGCTATGACATTGCTCCCATATTTACCAAATCCGATCACATGATTATCTACCAGGATTGTGGTACTAGGCAAAGGAGGGAGCAGGGAGGAGAAAGGAACACAGGGGCAGAGGGCACCTTGATGATTGGCAGGATTACCTAAACAAGTATAATGACCACACTCTTGTTTCTGCCCATTTAAGATGAAGGCAATTGTGCCTTCAACAGTATTAGTGAAGCCAGTCACCACACTATGGTGCAGTAACAAACCACTCCCACGTCTCATCGCTTTACATCGTAGATGGCCATTTCTCATTCTTATCAGAGTCTGATGGAAGGGGGTTGTATCAGGTGGTTCTTTTACATTTTGCAGTTATGACCCCTAGGACCAGTGGCCTCTAGGGTTGCTCCATGGGGGAAGAAAGGGCTGGGTTGCACATGGGGTGATAAGGGCTAGGCTGCAATGGCTTGCAGTGGGGCTTCTCAAACACTCAGAAAGGAGGTGAAATCAATTCAAACTCCCAGGTTTATGGACATATTCAATGCATCACCAACCAACAGTTGTAAATCACAAACACAAATGAGTGACACGGAAAAGGATGTGGCTGTGGCTATCTTGCCATCACGTAGGTTGTGCCTCATGACCGCCCTCTGAACAACAGAATGAAACACAGCCCCGTCTGATGCCATCCTCACCACTGCTGCTCTGATTGAGCCCCTGCTTGCAGTCACTGAGTCAATCCATATCCTTGATGGGGCTTCCTCTTTTTTTGGCAGACCTTCAACTTTACTGAGCATGAAGTCCTTTACCAGAGCGTGGTCTTTTCTGACAACCTGTCCAAAGCACATGAGATGGTGTCTAACCATTCTTCCTTCTAAGACGCATTTTGGCTGTACTTCTTTCAAGACAGATTTGTTTATTCTTCTGAAAGTCCATGGTATTTTCTAATATTCTTTTCCAACACCATGACCCAAAAGGAATTGATTCTTCTTTGGTCTACCATGTTCGATGTCCACCTTTCACATGCAAGTGAAGCAATTGAAAATACCCTAGCTTAGACAAGTCAATCAGGGTGCAGTAGAGCACCAATGAAGCAAACAACTTTCCTCTAGATTTTTAATGTTTTCTTCCACCTACTATCATGATTCCAATTGTACCTTACAAATCCAGGTAGATCAGAGGATGAACACTGGTACAGATAAGAACTGGAAACACAGGAACTCCAGGACAGATAAACCCCTCAGGACCAATAATGAGAGTAGATATACCAGGAGGGTGAAGGGAAGGTGGGGTAGGAAGGGGGAACTGATCACAAAGATCTGCATATAACCCCCTCCCGGGGAGACAGACAATAGAAAACCAGTGAAGGGAGATGTTGGACAGTGTAAGACATGACAAAATAATAATTTTTAATTATCAAGGGTTCATGAGGGAGGGTGAGGGGAGGAAGGGGAAAACAAGGAGCTGATACCAAGGGCTCAAGTAGAAAGCAAATATCTTGAGAATGATGATGGCAACAGATGTACAAATGTGCCGGACACAATGAATGGATGTATGGATTGTGATAAGAGTTGTATGAGACCCGAATAAAAGGATCAAAAAAGGGAAAAAAGGGAGAGGGAAAAAAAGACAAAGAAAATACCTGGCTTGTGTCAGATACATGTTAGGCCTCAAAGTGATATCATCTTCGCTCTTCAACACTTTAAAGAGGTCCTGTGTAGCAGAATTGCCCGATGTAATATATTCAATAGCATTGGTTGTAAATCTGAGAAAGACGAACTCCTTGAAATCTTCCATCTTTTCTCCATTTTCATGATGTTGTCGTTTTTTACTTTTTTCATTTTTCACCTTTTAGAAGTTTGGTTTGCATGACATTGAGTTGTAATCTGTACTGTAGGATGCAGTCCTTGATCTTCATCAGCAAGTACTTCAAGTCCTCCTCACTTACAGCAAGCAAGCTTGTGTCATCTGCACATCTCCAGTTGTCAATAAGTCTTCTTCTAATCCCAATTCTGAGTTCTTCTTCATATAGCCCAGCTTCTTAGATTCTTTGCTCAGCATATGGACGGAATACTTATGGTCAAAGAATACCACACTTAAGCACACCTTTCCTGATTGTAAGTCACACAGCATCCCCTTTTTCTATTCATACAATTGCCTCTTGTTACTTGTACAGGTTCTGCACAATCATAATGAAGTGTTCTGGAGTTCCCATTCTTCTCCAGGATATCCATTATGATCCATAGAGTCCAATACCTTTAAATAGTAAAACACAAGTAAACATCTTTCTGTATTCTCTGCTTTCAGCCATGATCCATCTGATGTTCACAATAATATCTCTTATTCCATGTCTTCTGGCTCTGCCGTGAATTTCTTGCAAGGCCCGGTCAATGTACTGTTACAACTGTTTTTGAATAATCTTCAGGAACATTTTACTTGCATGTGCTATCAATAAGAAGCCCTAGTGTCATAGTGGTTATATATTGGACTGAGATTTAAAAGGGCACGGTTTGAAATCACCAGCTACTCTGAGGGAGAAAGATGGGACTTTCTACTCCCATAAAGAGTTATAATCTTGGAAACCAAAGGGGCAGTTCTACCCTGTCCTGTAGGGTCACCAGGAGTTGGCATCAACTCAATGGCAGTGAGATTGCTTTAGATTTTGGAGTAATGTTAATGATACTATTTGATAAATTCTGCATTCTTCTCAGTCACCTTTCTTAGATAAGGGGTATAGACATGTATTTCTTCCAGTGAGTTGGCCAGGTAGCTGTCTTTCATAGTTCTTTTTAGCATTTCTTTTTTTCCCAAATAGAGATTTTAGTGGGGGCTCTTACAGCTCGTATAATATTCAACACATCATTTGTATTAAGCACATGTGTACACATGTTACCATATTCATTTCCAAATATTTTCTCCTTGAGCCATTGGTATAAGCCCCTCTTTCCCCCTTTCCTCTAGTTCTTTTTTTTAAGTCCAGTTCCCCATATTTGCCGTCCTCCCTCCTCCCCCATGAACCCCTAGTAATTTACAAATTGTTGTCACCTTTTCGTATAGTACACTGTCCAGTGTGTCGCCTCACCTACCCCCCTGTTGTCTATACCCAAGAGAGAAGGTCATATGTCGATCCCTGAAATGAGTCCCTCCTTTCTACTTCACCATCCCTCCACCTTTTCAGTCTCACCACTCGCCCCAACAATCCCAAGGGTTCCTCTATCTTAAATTCCCCATGTTTCCGACTCCAGTGTACATCCCCTGGTCTAGCTGAATCTGTCTGGTAGAATTGGGATCATGATAGTGGGTGGGAGGAAGCATTTGAGAACCAGAGGAAAGTTGCACATTTCATTGTTGCTAAACTGTACCTTGACTGGCTCATCTTTGTAGCATTTCAATTGCTATTCCTCTAGTTCCTAGAACCTTATCTTCCCCTAATACCAACAATGCTTTTTGGAGTTCTTCCTTCAGTGTATATATAAAATTTAAGCAGAATATTTATCATGCCTTAGGCAGGAAAAAGACAAGACAAAGGCAAAGATATCATCTGAATTGTGGAGACCGTTAGCACAAGGTCACAGTGGAGTCCAGGCCTTTGCTGAGATTCGTGGACGTTAAAGGCTAGGGGAAGGGGCAAAGGAAACTGTCATAAAGCATGACTGGTAGCAGATCGATACATCATGGTTACACATGTGATTACAGAAGTCAAGGGGGACATTATGGTAGCCAGAAGGGCATACAAGCTTGGCCCAGGGTCCTCTGACCAAGGTCATCAGGGCATTACTCAGTTGCTATTGGTCCTTGTCCATACGTCACCCCTTGGAATGGTTGGCTGTGGTGGCCACATCAAATTGCCTAAGTCCCTAATTCCTGACTTCTGAATTTCTGTACCATTTACAAATGAACACCAGTCCATGGACCTCACTTTGAGAAGTGCTGGCTTACATTCACTGGGGCCCCATCCTATTGGCCTGACCTCAGTCTCAGAGCCGCAGTTGGAGTGTGTGAGTCTGGAAAACATAGTGTCTCCCTGTGTCCAGAAGAGGAGACATGGAGCTGAATTCAGCCTCTTCTCTCTGATATATGTTAAGGGCTTTCATCCTTCTTTCTATCTGGAAGGACCAAAAATACTTATTAAGTGTCTCATGTGTGTTCACTGACAATTATTTGAAAAATACAAAACAAAACTCTGCAGGACAGCGAGGAACGGGAACTATAGCAATCGATGTGTGGAGTGTGTGGGTCTGAAGTGATCCTGATTTGGATAAAATTCCAGTTGGGTAAAAAGTGTGTTTGAAGGTATCTCAGCCTCTAGCTGTCTGTTTCACGTACATTGCAGATCTCTGGTGAATGTGCACAAGGGCTGCTGTCACTGTGTCAGGAGGGGGAAGAGGATCTCTCCCTCCCCTACCAAGATGAGAATTACCAATTTTTGAAAGAGAGCCAGGCTACAGAGGCCTCATATGACAGCATCCGAGAATGTATGTTTAAGTATATTTATTTACAGACTGTCAAAAGGTCTGCAAGAAATAGTCCATTTTAACTCTCCGTCAAAAATGACTAATAAGAGAGACAGGAGTGCTTCTGTCAACATTGCAATACTACAATTTGTCTCACTGTCATCCCACATTGCTGTGGTGCTGGAAGCTATGTCACCAGTATGGCCCATGGCAGCCGTCACCCAAGTGAACAGGCTTCAGCAGACATTCCAGACTACGAAGGAGTTGACAGTCCACTTCTGAGGAATTAGCCGTGAAAAACCTTATGGACAAAATGGGGACCTTGTCAGATATTGAAAACCTCATGGAAAGAAGCAGAACATTGTCAGAGACGGTGCCAGAAGATGAGTCCTTCAGGGTCAAAGGCACTCAGACTATGCCTGAGGAAGAGCTGCCTTCTCAAAGTAGAGTCAACCCTAATGGCATGGATGGAGGAAAGTCATCAGGACCCTCATTTGCTGGTGGAGTAGGACTCAAAATGAAAACCAAAACAAAACCAAAACAGTTCCAATCATCAGTTAATAAATAATCTGAACTTTCATATGAATGTGTTGGTAAGATTGTTGTAAACAAATTAATTTTTTTCATAAAAAATAGTCAAGAACATGTTTGCTGAGCCCTACATAATGGACAGGAACTCTTGGGTGGTGCCAAAAATGAACACCTCCAGCTGCTAATTGAAAAGTTGGAGGTTCGAACCTACCCAGAAGCACTGCAGAAGAAAGGCTGACAATCCACTTCAGAACAATCAGCCACTAGACACCTAGGGGGCACAGAGGACACAGGAGAGGTCACAGTGAATCTGGAGTCAACCCCATGGTAGATGGTATTAAATAGACAGCTGTTTCAGGGAAGATACTGTCCTTGATCCAATCAGATCCCCTCAGCTCCCCTTTCACATTTGTGGTGTGTTCCTGACTTCAGCAGGGTTCCCTCCAACACTTCTGCTTTCTTTTGGAGGCCTGCCCTAGGGCTTCTGAAACTAACCTTTCCCACTGGTAAGGAGAGCCAGAAGTCCTGGGAATTTGTTCCTCTGGACAGCCCTTAACTCCTCAGTTCATGGTTCCAGAGTATGACATCCCCCCTCCTTTGCTGGGGTGGGGACACTGGTGTGGTATATTTATGAGGATGATATCATTATTTACCATTTCAGTGGGACCTGAGATCACACTCTTTTTCTCAAGTTTTTCTTTAATAAATCATTTGTATATGGATAGTTCAAATGGTCAATGCCCTCAGCCACTAACCAATTGGGCGGAGAGTCAATTTCACCAGACACATCGTGAACTTGGACAAAAGGCCTCATGATCTACTTCTGAAACAGCAGCCGTGGAAAATTCTCTACTCTGACACACATGGGGTAGACTTCCTGGTAACTGAGGTGTAAATTCTTATTTCCAGATCTGTTTCTTAAATGAAGATACATCTCTGGGGAGTTAACCTCCCTACACAGTGGGTAGGTACCACACCGACGAAACAAGCATCTCTTAGCCAACAAGGTTTCCAACCTCAACATCGTTAGATAAGCCTTTCAACCACTCCTCAGCCCATACACTTGGTTTCCTTTTGAAGGACAATAAAAAAATTGAGGAGCCAGCCTTTTCCCCGCTTCCTACCTCCCAGTCCCAGAGAACCTCTGATCAATATTTAGGCATCTTCTCCCTTAGCTCTTTCTGAGAAAACACCCCTTGTTCCTGCCTCAGTGGTTGGATGTTATCTCCACCTCTGGACCTTACTCCGTCAATGACTTCCTCTTCACTTTTCACATCCCTTGCACACTGGCTTATGAACATGCTTTTAAAATGCCCGTATTAAAAAGAAATGCAATAAAAAGGCTTCCTTCCACGTTTGGATAGCTCTCAAACACAACTGTCAGCCCTTTTCGCGATGCTCAGTCAAGGATCTCAGAAGAGGTGAACTGCATTTGCTGCCTAAACTTTTGACACATCCTACAATCTACTGAAGCTCGCGTTTCGGCAGTCAATCATGTGTTTCTAATTCTTCTTGATAAAATATCTTATGAATCAATGAACTAATCTTCCCTGGGGAAATAGTGACTGAGATAAATGCACAGTGACTGAGCTATGATCTGCATCTCTGTAGACAATAAAGTCTAGAGTACTTGTGGTCTGAAGAGGTTCCCTCTCTTGTTCTGGACCCTGGATTTGACTCATCATCACCTGAACTCTAGTTTTTGGACAGTGAGGTCATCTGATTTGCTTCATCAGCTACTATAACCTTATGAGCCAACTCCCTGTAATCTGGCTTCCCAATTGGGGTTTGTCAACCCCCAGAATCATGAGTCAGGAGAGATCTCCCGGCTGACATTTGACACATGGATTTGAGATTTTCCAGCCTCTACGACTGTGGAAGCCATTTCCCAGACAGTGTGTGCTTTCTGAGAGATGTTTCAGTGCATTTAGGAACCCAAGGACAGTAGGGAGAGTACTAAGGGGAATAGGAATTGTTCGAGGTTAGTGAAGATAACGTGGTATAACAGTTTGGACAAGTTGGACATCTTTCACCTCTTTCTCATAAAAAGGTGACTATTGCTCCTTTTAAAACAGCAGTTCTCAGCCTATGGGTCGCAACCCCTTTGGGGGGTTGCCCTCTTCATAACAGTAGCAAAATTACAGTGATGAAGTAGCAACGAAAATCACTTTATGGCTGGGGCGGTCACCACAGCATGAGGAACTGTATTAAAGGGTGGCAGTATTAAGAAGGTTGAAAACTCCTGTTTTAAAAGAATTCATTCATTTATCTAGACTCTCAATTCTATTCATTGGTCTACGTTAAAGAGAAAAGCAGGAAGCAATCACAGCACAGACTAACAACAACAGACAAAGTGATTCTTGGTTCCCCATTTGGGTCCAACAGTAAGCAGTTTGAATCTCACCAAATGCTCTGTGGCACAAAGGAAGCTTTCTAGTTCTGTAAAGATTTATAGCTTCAGAAATCCATAGGGGGCAGTTCTACTCTGTCCTATAGGTTCACTCTGTGTCAGAATCGACTAGATGTCAGGATTTTTTTTTTTGCCACTAGGGTTACCACATTTGAATGACCTAGTCTGATGGTAAATTCAATGAAATTAATATTCTCCCTAACCTTATAGACATGAAAATTATTGGTCCAGGGAGGATAGATAGTTCTACCACATGTTGCTATTAGGCTGTTATGTGCCCCATAACATCCATCTGAGCCATATTTGTCCACGTATACATCTGTGGTTCCATAAGGTTATAGTAGAATTTAGGAATCCCACTTGGAGAAGAGAGTGTAGCAAACTTTGCAGCTTTCTGTGTGCAACACATGTATCTCATATCTCTTGCATACAAAGCAATTGTACTGACAGGCATGTAATGACACAGTGCACATATAATCCACCAATACATATGTCAATAGTCATAATAAATGCTTGTTATTGGTTTTTATATACATGTACTCTCTTTCTATAAAGTCTGCCATATAACAGTGTATGCTTAAACTCATAGGCAGTAACATCCAATATCATGTCTCTTGAGTGATGTATTGTTTGTAGCATTATTTCTCTGTTTGATTTTCTTTTGAAAATATTACCAGTAAGTGAGCTATGGCTCCCAACAGAGCAAAACCAGTGTTAGTGGCAGCAACAGCAAGAGGCAAAAGAGGAGTGTTGATTTGGAAGCGAAGCAACGGCTAGGAAACAACAAGAAGGCGAAAATTCAGTGAATGCTGTTATTGGTGTCTTAGATATGTCACACTCTATCAAAAACAAAGCAAAGACGTCCAAGCTGTTAAAGGATAAACTCCAATGAAAGCTGCAAGGCAAGTGACAGAGTGAGCAGACTTCTCCCAGGAATTCTTCATGCCTTGGATTGCAAAGTAAACACAAAAGCTCATCCTCTCAGTCCAGTGAGGTCACTGCTAAGCAAGAAGCTTGCTTGAGGTGCTTAAAGAAAACATAGAACTTGACTAAACCTGGTGTTTGCACAATGTTCAAATAACAAAACATCCCATTGCATAGAATGCAACGTGGGTGGTAAGTGACTGTACAGAAAATGAAAACCACATCCCCAGTTAGGAAACATAAAACCCTGCTTGAGTTTCAGCAGGACTGAGATGTCATGTCTTTATTATCAATTGATTACCCTTTAGAAAAACTTACTAATGACTCACAAAATACTGTGATGGATGTTCTGTAAAACTTTGACTTCTTTCTTATATGAGGGGGAAAGAAAGTGTTTTCATAAGTCATAGCTATTTTCCCTAATTCCATTTTCCTAGACAATCATTTTTCATGTGATCATTTTTCTTGGTCAGGCTATAGGTTTTCTGGCAGCAGTGGTGGGGGGGAGGTTACATGTAATGATACAAATTGATATCTATTAATGTAGGATTCAATTAAGTTATAGGATTAAATTTAAAATTATTTATCTTTAGGGAAAATAGGAATTATCTGTAAGTCAGATGTTACTAACATAGGGAACTGCCTGTATACATAGCCTTTAAAATTTCAGTTTTATGATGGTTTGGGTAAAAGTTTACAGAGAGAATTTGTTTCCCATTTGACAATTTATATACATTTTGTTTTATGACATTAGTTGGAAATGCCTCAAGGTAACAGCATTCTTCCTGCTTCCTCTCAGTCCCATTTTCATTTACCCTTCTGTCCTGTTCTGCTTGCACTTTCTTTTTTGCTTGCACTTCTTTTATGAGCAATTTTTTTGAGGAGTGCATTCCTTACTGTTCACTTTCTAGGCTTGTCTATTGTTTGAGAGGTGATGTGACGTCTCCCCTCTACCCACCCCCCCCCCCGATGGGTTCAGTGTTAATTTGAAGAGTTAGGGGCCACAGTCGTAGCATATAATATGATTTCTTGAACTCATTTTCCAAGCTGTAGTCATAGGATAGAGATCAACTGAGCACCAAGAAACCTAAAGGAAGACTACAATTTGGGGCCTCTGATAAGAATCTTAAAGAGTCCTGGTAACTTGTTGACTAAAGCTCTTAGCTACTAATGGAAAGGTTGGCAGTTTAAATCCATCTGTCACTCTACAGGAGAAAGGAGACTGCTTCCATAGAGATAATGCAGTCTTGGAAACCCTATGGGGCATTTCTCCTCCATCCCATAGGGTTACTACAAATCAGAATTGACTTGATGATAGTGGACTTGACCTTCTGCGTTTTTTATAAAGGTAAGGGTCTTATCCATGAATGTATGTGGGTGAGACACCATTGGGAACAGCACAGGTGGACAGCAGAACCTGAAAAACTTAGATTAGGGTTTCATCCTGACCATTTCCTAGGTGTGTGAGGAACTTTACAGTGCATTTGTTATTTATAAAGTGGAAATACTGTAAATAAAAGCAGTGGTTTCACCAGGTCATGAGGATAAAATGCGATTGTGTGTGTGAAAGCATGCACATGCTTTGACTACTAACTGCTCTTCCCTCTCTTCTTAGTTATTAAAAAATCTCAGTTGTATGTTTGATCTGAGCTAATCATATCTAACCCATTCACCTATCATTTATTCATTTTTTTTCTTAACCTCCTTTCCAGCCATGAGACTCAGTTACCCACAAGGGGGTATCTTCTGGAAGGCCTCTGAGAATGATTTGTCTCCCTGAGAAAGTGAAGGCCCCATTCCCACCATCACAACTGTTCCTTCTTATTTGGATGTGAGCGAGAGAGACCCACTGTTGGTGTTGTGACAGCCATCCTGGTCACAGGAGCTAAGCAGGAAGATTAAATGCTGCCTGGAGTATGGCAGAGCAGAACAACAGAGAGACCTTAGGTCTGTTTGATGGTGCAGGATTTTGGAATCTGTCTAGAAATCTTTTTCTTGAAGTCTAGTTGTGAAATGATGAAATGGGTTTATTGGTTAATACACTTCTAGTTAGTCTATGACTTGCAACCAGATATATCCTAACTGATACCATAGGCCTATGTGCTTCTGTGTGCTTTCTTGTGGTCAATGTAGTATAACAAAGAAGAGTCCACATGTGAGAGGCAAAGGCTAGGGCTTAGTGACTCTGAGTGAACATTAAGAACCTTGATTTACTGATCTATACTGGTAAAAAAATACTCCTTAACCCACAGAGGACTGCAAAACAATACAAATGAAAGTGTCTTGCAACTGAACAAAGCCTATATATACCAACCAGCCAACCCATTGTGATTGAGTTGATGGACCGCTGGTCTCATAGTGGGTCTTGCAACTGAACAAAGCCTATATATACCAACCAGCCAACCCATTGTGATTGAGTTGATGGACCGCTGGTCTCATAGTGGGTTACAAGTGGGTTATAAGATCAGCAGTTCAAAACCACCAGCTGATTCGCAGGAATGAGGTGAGGCTTTCTATTTCAGCAAAGAGTTAACAATCATGGAAATCCACAGGGGCAGTTCCACCCTGTCTCATACGGTCGCCATGATTTGAGATCAACTAGAGTGAGTTTGTTTTCCTTTTGGTTGGTGGTAAAGTTGATTTTGGCTCATGGCAACACTGTAGGAAAGAGTAGAACTGTTTCTTGGGGTTTGTGAGACTATATATAAATCTATATATTTAAGTTTAGTTCTTTCATTTTATTATTATGAAAGACATTCTATTGGGACATAATCCAGACATAGTTCAGTCACATCAAGAACAAAAAGTATACAATCATTGCCACAATCAGTTTTAAAACATGAGAGTATAACCCTTTATGGGAGAAGGATAGCTTCATCTTTCTCCTGCTCTAAGCTTGCAGCCCAACACCTAACCCAAACCAAACTCACTGCCAATGAGTTGATTCTCATAGCGACTTTATGAAGGGGGCCTAAGGTTGGAAATCTTCACAGGAGCAGGTAGGTTTATCTTTCTCCTTCAGAGCAGCTGGTGGATTTAAACAGTCCACCTTAAGGTTATCATTGCAATGCTTACTCGACAGGACCATCAGAACTAGTGCCTATACTATTGCTGCTTGACTGCAGTGGAGAAATGATGAAAAATGCAAATAGAAATGATTCTGATGAATTTTTGTGTCTTTTTAAAAATGGGAGCCTTAAAATGATAAAAAAAGAATAGGAATTTCTAAACAAGAAATTTAGATTTTCTACCTGTTAGTTTAGGTAGGTAGCATATTTCTAGAATGTTGTCCTTTATGTCTAGGTTTCCACATTGTGTGGCTGTCATGTACTTGATGTCCATTTCATGATTGAGATGTGGGGGTGGAGTCTAGCCTGCTAATCTGGAGATAGCTAATGAGTAGCCAATGAAGCCTCTCTGTGGGCATGACTTTTTCCTGAGAATTCTGGCAAGTCTCGCGGTATTTTTCTGGTGGAGATGAGAGACCATCTTCCCAGTTGTTGGGAGTCATTTGACTGACAAGATGATGGCGTCTGAGGAACAGGAAGAGCTGGAGGAGAAGCCACACAGCCTTCCCCTGATGGAAGCAGAACGCTGATGCTGGAAAAGCCACAGAGAGACCCCTGCCAGCACTGGGATGTTTCTATCACCAATGGATACTGGTGATGGACCCTGAGCCCTGGAATCAAGGAGCCATGAGGGGACCCCTGCCAGAGCTGGGACTCTGCACCCCCTGACCTGTGACTTCATGAGTCGGAAGGAGATTTTATAGACTGGTATTGGACACATGGACTAATATTGGACTTATGACTTTGAACTGGATGGGGTTGGGATGCTTTCTCAATGTTCCATTCCTCTTGTATATAAACCTTTCCCTTATAAAAAAAGAATAGTAATTTCAAGGGGGTGTGACATAAGGTTAAGAATATTGCGTGGTTTTCTGGTACTTCTGGAAGACTCCAGCTGCAAAGGTTGCTCAGCTCAGAAATATCCCCTTCTCTGGGAAGAGCTGGTCTCACAATTGTGTACCACAATGGCCATGTCTTTGCCAGGTGACCTTGCTCCTGGCCAGCAGGACGTGATTGATGTAGGTTAGGATCATCAGAATGCAAGGATTTAAAAAACTGGATGTAGGGAGATAGGTTTAGCACTTGGAAGTTGGGTCTGCAAGAGGGTTTGGTTGCACAATAGCTAAACTCTTCAATGTGAATTACATGCTCAGTGATTTGAACCTACCAGCTGTTCACTGGAAGGAAAAACAACAAGTGGTGATCTGCTTCAGGTCAAAGTGGAGACCCAAAGCCCCTCTTTAGACAATTGAATATCCCCTCATAGAAGCATCACAAGGAAGGGATAGTTCAACTAGGGTACAGTATAGCATTGATAAAATACATATCATTCCCCTAGTTCCTGAATGCTCTTACCCCGGCTCTCCCACCGCTGACTATCATGATCCAGTTCTACCTTACAAAGCTGGCTAGACTGGAGTATGTGCATTGGTACAGAGAAGAGCTCTGGACACATGGGATCCAGGACAGATGGACCCCTCACAACGAGTAGTGGGAGCAGCAATGCTATGAGAGGGAGGGAGAGGAAGGAAGAGGGAACTGGTCAGAAGGTTGGATATATAATCCTCCCTGAGGAGAACGAATAATAGAAATGTGGCTGAAGGGAGACAACAGATGGTGTATGATATGAAATAACAACAATAACATATACGTGATCAAGGATTTACGCAGGTGGAAGGGGAGGGGAGGGAGGGCGACAAAGAGGAGCTCATACCAAGGGCTCAAGTAGAAAGAAAGTGCTTTGGAAATGATGATGGAAACATAGTATGCTTAATACAATTGAATTATGGATTGTTATAAGATCTGTAAGAGCTCCCGAGTAAAATGATTACTAACAATAAAAGATATCTCAAAACAAAACCCACTGCTTCTAAGTCACTTGCCACTCAAAACACCCCTACATAGGGTTTCTGAGACTGTACATTCATATAGGAGTCAATGGCCTCATCTTTCTCATGTAGAGCGGCTGGCAGATTTTAACCACTGACCTTGTGGTTTGCAGATCAACACTTACCAACAGTGCCACCAGGGTCTAGAAAACTCTATAGGGCCAGTCTATTCTGACTTATGGCATCAATATGAGTCAAAATTGACAGAAGACAATAGCAGTAAGGTCTGTGTTCTTGGTCCTGGCTGAGACACACCCTCACCTAGACCAAGGTGGCGTTCTGGTGACACTCAGGCTGATACCTGCAAGGCCATCAGTTTGGAACCACTTGCTGCTCTGTGGGAGAAAGACAGGGCTTTTAACAGATTGGGACATGCACATGGCATTTCGACCCTGTTCTAGAGGTGCGCTATGAGTCAGAATCAACTCGATGGCTCTAAGTCTTTATTTTTTTATGCTTTGTACTTCTGCCCTTCCTGCCACAATATGAAAGCCCCCCACTTCCAAGTGCCTTTGTCTGGATTGGAGGTGTCTTGCTTCCGAAGGCTTGTGTACATGTGGTCTATTTGTGAGGCAGAATCAGAGAACTCATCTGCTGAAGGGAGATAAGGAAGAGAGATAAAGTCAATAGAGGGACATTTGCAAACAGGTTCCTGCTGTAGAGAACTTGGGCTCAGGCCTGTAGGGGAACTCCGGGAAGTCTGAGGTGCAAAGTTGGCAGTTGACTGGGAACTGTGTGCCCCTCCAGGAGAGGTAAAGTGGGCAGCGATGAGATTGAGAAAGGCACCAATAGAGTCTTCCCCACCTCATCTATGTTGAATGTCATTCACATTGGGTTGCTGGCACGTAACGACCAAAAGAGACCTGCTTAGGCAGGTCATGGAAGTTTGTTTCTTATCACAGATGCAGCTGCTCACATGTTGTCATGTGCAAGGCATTGCTGCCAGAAGCACCATTCCTGTCCTATATAATACTGGTTGCTACTGCAGATAGGTGACCGGCAAGAGTGGCAAAATTCATCAGCGACCCAAAAACACCTTTCACTGCCATCAAGTTGATTCTAATTTTACCCTTCTGGGGCAGGATAAAATTGCCCCCTGTGCATTTTGGAGACTCTGTAACTCTTTATGGGAGTACAAAGTCTTGTCTTTCTCCTTCGGGATGACTGGTAGTTCTGAACTGCTAATCTCATGTTTAGCAGCACACTTTGTAACCACAGCACTCAGAAGAACTCCTTCTCTATAGGTCAATGGGTTAAAAATGACTCAGTGTTGCTCCAGTCCCTGTAGTGATTCTACATTTTTCTGGGGAGGAACTCCAAACACATGGTGGCAGCTGAAAATCTAGGGGAACATGTTGGTGTTCGCGATATTGTAGACGTCACTCACCTTTGGTGACATCTGATCTCAAAGCGTGAACTCTTGATTGAACTTTTGAAACACCATTTTTTCCCAGCAACACGTGACTAGGACTTACCCAGCATGCCCCAGTCAGTATCTGCTGAGTTCCTTCCCTACCAGTAAGCTGGATTTCTTTTCACTGATCTGAGAACAAACCAACTGCTTCTATTTGAAATGCATTCAGCTGCAGGGCACAAAAAGTTGACTTTAGGGTCTTTGGTAAACTGGAGCTTCTTTTTCTCAGCCATTACCAACACTGGGAAGAGGTGATGGCTGGATTTAGTTCAAGGGCTCAGCCCTGTTGCCTGGAACTCAGGTGTGAAGCACATTCACCCAGGGGACACTTTCTTTTTCTTTCTTAAATCATTTTGTTAGGGGCTCTTATAGCTCTTATCGCAAGTCATACATTGATCCATTGTGTCAATCACCTTTGAAGATATGTTACCATCACCATTTTCAAAACATTTTCTTTCTACTTGAACCTTTGGTATCAGCTTCTTATCCCCTTTCCCCCTCCTCTCTTATTGTCCCCTGATAATTAATAAATTACTATTTTTTTCATGTCTTACACTGTTGTCTCCCTTCACTCACTTTTCTGTTGTTTGGCCCCCTGGGAGGGGGTTATACGTAGATCATTGTGATTGAGCCCCTCACCTTTCCCATACTCTCATGGTATCGCCACTCTCATTATTGTTCCTGAAGGGTTTATCTGTCTAGGATTCCCTGTGTATCCAGCTCTTTGGGGTACCAGTGCACATCCTCTTGTCTAGCCAGATTTGTAAGGTAGAATGGGGCCATGATAGCAGCAGGGAGGAAGCATTATAGAACTAGAGAAAAGGTACACTGTACCCTGACTAGCTTGTCTAATCCTTGTGATCCTTCTGTGACAGGATGTCCAAATGTCTACTGATGGGCTTTGGGTGTCTGCTTTGCACTCTCCCTCATTTATATAATTTTTTGTCCTGGGTCTTTGATCCCTGATATCTGATCCCATCGTCATGTCATCATCATATGGGCTGGTGGGCTTCTTCCACGTGGGCTTTCTTGCCTCTCAGCTAGATGGACACTTGTTTATCCTCAAGTCTTTAAGACCACAGATGTTATATATCTTTTGATATCTGGGCACCATCAGCTTTCTTTACCATATTTGCTTATGCTCCCATGCTGTCTTCAGCGATTGTGCCAGTAAGATGAACATCACAGAATGCCAGGTTATGATAACAAATTTTTCTTGCATTGAGAGAGTACTTGAGTAGAGGCTCAATGTCCATCTGCTATCTTAATACTAAACCTATATGTACATAGATCTATTTCTCTATTGTTACATAAAAATATATTTACATATGTCTATGCCTGTATTTAGACCTCTATAAATGTCATTTGTCTCTTAGTTCTTTCCTCTATTTCCTTTTACTTTTCTCTTTTCCCACTATCAAGTTTAATTTTCATTCGGGTTTCAGTAATTCCTCTCAATTACGTTGCTCTTTATCAAGTCCCACCAGGCATCCTACTTCCTCCTCACCATCAATTTTAGGTCAGTTGCTGTTCCTTTAACTCTCCTTTCCCACACTTCCCCCTCTCCATGTCCCCAAGGAACCATTGTGCCATTGTTTTCTCCTGCAGAGTGTTCATCCCACCTATCTTATCTAGATAGACATTCAAAGACGATAATAAACACAACAAAAGACAGAGGAAAACATAACAGTGAAAGAAAAGAAAAGAAAACAACAACAACAACAAAAGCCCACTAAAAGAAAAGCCTATTAAAAGTTCAAGATATGTTTGTGACCTTTAGGAGTGTTTTCTGGTCAAGTATGATGGGGTGCCATGCCTGGCCTCAAAGACTATTTTTGGTATTTCCCAGGGAATTCATTGCTTCGCTCCCCTTGCTGTTCTGTTACATGCCCTTAGTGTTTCGCCCTGGAATGGTGGGGTCAGATTGGGCATAATTCCCACACTGTTCCTCCAGTGTTGTCCCTCACAGTCCTCTGGGTCAGTGAGGGATATTGTATTTTGTGGTGGGGCTGACCCTATAGTACTCTCTGTGCATTGGTTACGCTGAGCAGGAATCCATCTTCAGGGCTTGGTGGACCCGGATGTGCTCCACTCTCCTTCCTTCCCTCCTCGTTTGTGTCTGTGGGCTCTGATCAGATGGAAAGTGACAAATATTTTATCTATCTTGCCACAAAAAAGAACCATTTCTGAATTTACAGTGGGGAAAAAGTCGTGGGTATGTACCATAAGATTTGACAATGCACTGTCTAAAAACTTTGCTGTCTCTGTTTTGGTCCTTTTCATCTTTTCCAGGGATATTTTCTAGTTATTAATTAATTAATTTGCTTTCTTTTGTCTCCCGTTGTTGTTTGAGGACAAAGCCACAGTAGAGGCAGTATAGTAGTAGAGGTATAGAGAGTGAGTGCTGACTCCAGGGCCTGAAACCATCTGAATGGATCCACAATCTACCACTTTTGACCTACAAAAAGGACAGTGTCATCGAGTCTAAAGTAATGTTCTAATTATCCTCTGGAGACTATTTATCAGATGTTGCTTTTTTTTTAAATTAAAAGATCACTTTATCGGGACTCTTACAGCTCTTATAACAAGTCATACATCATTGCTTTCTTAATATTTACTTTCTATTTGAATCCTGGGTATTAGCTCCTCCTTTTTCCCTCCCCACATTGTGATCCACTGCTAAATTATAAATTACTCTTATTTTCATATCTTATACCAAATGCTGTCTCGCTTCCCCCATGTTTTCTGTTGCTCGTCCCCTGGGGACAGTGGAGTTATGTGTTGAGCGATCGGTTCCCCCTACCTCTGCTCCTTTCCCCTACCCTCCTGGTATTGCTACTCTAGTTCCTAGATTCCATGTGTCCTATAGCCTATTATTATTATTTTAAAAAAATTTAATAAATCATTTTAATGGAGACCCTGATCTTATCTCTGTCTTTAAAAAATCACTTTGTTGGAGGCTCATAAAGCTTTAATCACGATATAGACATACATACTTTGTGTCAGTATTGACATCTTTTATTTTGGACATCTTTTTTCGTTGTGGGGGGGGGCTTGTACAACGCTTATCATAACCCATCCATACATCCATTTTGTCAACCGACTGCTGCTTTTAGAGAACTTTAACAACTACCAAGTGCCCAGAGGAGGGTCATCACAGACCCTCGCTCAGAACCCCTGCGGAGAAGCGCGGCTCTGTGTTGCCGCCCCGGGTCTGTATTGAACGCACATTTTTCCTGGCCTCCAGATACTACAGCTAAAGATAGCAACTTTTCCTAGTTGGGGAACTTCACTCTACTCCCTCCGAAGATGTGAGAAAATGCAGCCCGCACCTTCTGGAAGATAGGAGGGCCGGGAGCTCCTGTAGCCACCTCCCGGCTGACATCTGAGCCCTGCTTTCAGCACGGCCAAGCCGCTCGGAGGCAGTCAGCGTATGGCTTGTATCAAACTCTATATTTAGGAAGAACAACTGTGAGCTATGACAGGAATTCTCTTTAACACTTAGCTTTAAACCCAGCTCCCCTCCAGCCCCGAGCCGGGAGCGGCTCTCCGGACCCAGTGAGGCTCTGAGCACTCAAGCTATTTCAGCCACATGAAAAGCCTCGGAATTGAGATCACAGCTCAGAGGACGCCGGGCATCCCTTCCACCCTCCAAGAAACCTTGCATTCTTGCACCTGGCTGCTTGGGACGCCCCTTAGGCAGTAAACAAATAAATAAAGCAGGTAAGCAGAAGGACTCAGCTCTGGCAACTGGGCTTTCTAAAGGAAAATTCCTTGCTGACTACCTGGAAGTGTCTGCTTCAAACTTTGGGGGCTTGTAAACAGTGGAGTGTGGCTTCCTGCTAAACGTACAGTTCCTTGCCGCTCCTTCTGTCTTGCACATTGCGGGTGGGGTGGGAGGGCAGGGGAAGGGATGGGGAGGGAGAGGGGGGGCTGAAAATTTTATTGAGCTAGAAGTAGTTTACCTTGATAGTAACAACATTTCTACCTTTCAGATATGGTAACTTTGACCCTGACAAAGCCCTGGCCAAGCTTCCAGTTGGTCAGCTACTGACTGATTTGGGCTGGAATCTTATAAATAATCTGGCGAATTGGGGGCAGCGAGAAGCTATTAGGCAAGTTCTGTGGCTTACCTAAGTGCCCAATGATTGCTGGAATTATTACAGAGTTCGTTTAAAAGGCTTTTTCTCCTGTCCCTAAGCACCAGGCTTCGTCTCAGTAATAAAGCTTTATCAGTGATTTATACCTATATGTATAGACGAATTCTCTTGAACTAGGTTGTCAATAGCTCCATTTTGGCCCCCATTTCCCTGTATCCAGCAGACTCAATGCCTCTCTCCCCTCTCAGCGTATTTATGGCAGAGTGAATAAGGAGTCGGTCAGTTCCGACAGCTGAGCATCTTTCTACACCCTGCTCAGGACTTATTTTTAGCGGCAGGACAGAGGGTAATTTCCTTCGAGATTTAGCTCCAGCCATTTATTTGACCTTTAAAACAGCACAAAGCCCCTTATCTCCAAATATCGATCAATTTATTTCCGGATCCCTTATTAGACCAGTGCCGTGCTTGTTGACAAAGTTTTAGTCAGTGAGCAAGAGTCTGGCTTAGAAGTCAGATACGAGATGCTGCCCAAACAAAGATTAAATCAATAAACACAAATGGAGGGGTGAACGGTACATGACTCAGCATACAGACAGACCATTAAAGGGCCCCACTGACCTGCAGACCTGCCAAGCAAACTCAGCTGTGCTAAGCTGGCGAGCCTTTCCATGAAAGTGTGGGCTTTGTCTGTCTTGTTCAACGGTTCGTGTTTTCCAACGTAAGTGAGACCCAAGAGAATCAGTCAGAGAGCCCTCTAGAGCATTCCTTCTAGGGGGGAAGCATGTGGAATTGCATGAGGCAGAACTTGCCTCTCTGGTCCTGGGAGGCAACATGACAATGAAGAAGGAAGGCTCATCCCACCCGCTGGATCCCTGGTGGGGACTCAGGGAGGGCCAGGGCAATAGGTAGGAGATGCTATCTATTTTTATGCACCAATGTGCTTTGCCCTGGTTTCTCTGCGAATAATGAGGACAGCAAGAGCTGCCGCTGAACTGATTTGCGCCAATGTTATCTGCTGGTGAGCAATAGAGTCGGGATCTGACCTAGGCGCTATACATGTCTCTATCGAAGAGGACCATCAGCGTGAAGGAGGCGCACATAGGCTAGCGAGAAACGACAAAGGGGACAGGCCTGAGGGACAGCCTGAGCCGGTAGACTCAGTAGTACACCCCCCACAACCAAGCAATCCAGCAGTTCGTGTCTAAGAAAAACCAAAATGACCATCTCTCTCCCTCCTTCCCTCCCACCCCCTTCTCTTTCCCTGCAAGCTAAATGCAGTGCTGGCAGCACAATCATTCATGGTCTGATTTGGGGTGGAGGGGCATGTGAATATTCCAATCTGCTATCATAATACAGAAATGTACTCATTGCAAGATATTAATGCCATGTCCAATCACTTTTTTAAAGTTCCCAAGTGATATTAGCCATGCTTGAGTTACATGCACAGAGAGTGTGAGAGGAGAATGATTGCTTTCCATGGTTTTGATGAGCTTTTGAGGAATAGATATGTTCCAAATAGAACCACGAAATATTCCTTTGGGGACTGAGTTATGTGTTGTAGATGGGAAATTAAAAATTTATCCTGGACTAATGGCCACCAATCTATCCCAAACTTAGCACCGAGCAAAAAAGTCACTCCTGATGGTTCAGTCGTTTGTGGCTCTTCAATAATAAAATAGAAGTCTACTTAGAACCTTGCAGGCTCTGTCCAGATGGTACTAGCCCATCTGTCCGTGTATTATGAAAGCCATCAGGTGAAGACAGCATAGATCCCCTTGTCTTCATGTTTGTGGTTGCAGATAGCTATGCAAAGTATGTTGGCCATGCAAAGGATGTTGTTCAATTAATTATACCACTGAGTCGATCCTGGCCCCTAGCGATCGCAGGCACAACAGAACGAAACACAGGTGCAGCCACCGTGTGGCTCCATCTCCTTGAAAAAAGCCTTCCTCGTTTTATTGCTGCCCCTCTACCAAACAGGATGGTCTTCCTTAACTATATAAAGCAGACGCTCATTTAACGTCACGTGGAAAAGCCAAGCATTTTGAAGATCTCAAGGTGCGAGTTTTACCTAAAGTTCTTCTTTCCCCTATCCCTCATCTGCATTTCCATCGTCATCCTGTACTTAAAGTGACAGACAAGGATCACCCCCAAGAGTCCCTCCAAACCAAACTACTAGCCATACAGTCCGTCCCAACTTTCAGTGACCCTAGAGGACAGAATAGGTTTGCTCTTGTGTGTTTCTGAGACTGTGAAGAAGGAGAAAACTTCATCCCCACCCCAGCCCGCACCACGGAGCAGCCGGTAGCTTCACATGGCTGGCCTTAGAGTTAGCACCCCAAGGTACGGACAATAACAATTAAACGATTACTACCTACATTGTGCTTCATAGCTCACAGGCCGTTTTAAGGAACATGAGGTCATTTTGATTGTCCCTGCAACCTGTGAAGCATGCATGATTTCAGGGAAAAGAACCAGATCTAGACATGTTGCGTGACATGACGCGGGTTACCCATGACTTGAGGCCGATGATCCCTCCGCTCTCCCTGTAACCCTGCCACAGTGACTCGTAGCAGAGAGGGAGACTGAGCTTGGAGTGACTTCTGCCTCCGGATCGGGATCTCATTCACTCTCACGGGAGCACTCTCTCATCAACCAGCGCAGAAAACTTCCTTCACGGATCTGACAGTTGGGGTTTAAAAAGCAGCACATTTCAATTCGTTGACTGTTTAAGTGCTCGATTGATCCTGGCAACGCTGACTAGACTGAGTGACAGGAATCGCTATCTGTCGCCTCAGTTATGGTACCCAACACCTTGGCCTGTTCTTATTTCATGGATTGAAAGGGAAAGGCTCTTGGGGGGGGGGCGTGCTTTTATATCTTGGGACTCTGGCGTGCTCAGCCATGTCTCCTGTGCCTTCTGAAATGTTTTGTAAAAGGAATAGAAGACAGGTGAGGCTTGCCATCTGCCTGTTTGCCGAGAACACGCACTGGGTGCGATTCTTCTGAGGGAACTTAGGATACACTGAAGTGGGGCTGTGAACGTGGTCTCCGAGCTGAACGGGCAAGAGCACCTAGAGTACAGATCAAAGGAGGAGGAAATCACAGGCCGTTGCCCTTCAGTGGTTCCCTATAGACTTCTGAGTGACCCAGGAACTGGCCAATTCAGATCAAAAGTTCAGTTTCAGGCAGAAAGCTTCCGAAGCCTGACACATGGTGTTTTGTTTCCCTCCACCTCTTTGCAGCTCTCCCAGAGGGTCAGGAGGGCAGGGAGGGAGATGATAGCGCCTTTCAAGTTTCTCATGGCCTATCGTTAGCATCAGGGGCGAGGCATCTCAGTATTTCTCCTCCTGAATGATTTATCTGGGGGCTCTAGTGTTCCCTCTCCCCGAGGCATTCAGAAGGAGAGACTCTCTGTAACTTTGGAAACTGAGACGGAAAGAATAGATGGCCAGTGAAAGGGGTGACTGCCCAGCAGAATCGTGAGTTAAATTGTAATTTATCAAGACTGAGAATCTAAATGCCGCCACCTCTCACAGTTTCTTACTTTTTTTTTTTTTAAGGGACTGGATCACGTGAACATGTCGAAACAACCTGTTTCCAATGTCAGAGCCATCCAGGTGAGTAGGCACATTTGTGTTTTAGCATCAACTCTTCTACTTCTAGCCTGTTTGGTGAATAAATCATATTTTTCCACACACCCGCGCCCACTCCCCAGTGAAAGTAGCTGACGGGTTACTTCATGAAGAAAGTTGTCTGTACATCTTATAAGATACAACTGAGAAAGGAGAAGTTGTGTTTGTTTAATGATTTTGATCTGCGAGACAAGCAAGCAAAGTTAATGAGTGAGAATCCTCTTCTATTGAAACACAGTGCATATGGGGCTTTCAAGTGACAAGATATAGATAGAACCATCTCCGGAACCCTATCACTCACGTAGCTACCAGAGAACGAATGATGTGTGTATTTGGCAAAGATTTGACTCCATATGATCCAGTGTCTACCCAGTGAGTCTCTGCCAGCCCATGGCTATTGATGGTGGGATTGGTCTGGTGTCCCTGATCTGTGGACATTATGCAGCCTTTGCACATTCTGTTGTACCCAGGGTGCATAGTGCTTAGGAGCAAGAGCTCTGAAGCTACATTGTTGAACGGTAGAGGTGGGTAGAGGGACACAACCATAGCCTCCTTCTCATGGCCTTTGCTTCTCTTTCTTTTTGTGAGCTGAAAGTGTATGGATTTTATTCCTCAATGCTCCCTCTGAAACCGAAGACCCAATTCACTGCCATCTCCCAAACCCTCAACGAAACTCACGGCCATCAAGGTGATTCTGACTTTGCAACCAACACTATAGAACCCTATGGGTTTCCAAGACTGGACTCTTTAGAGGAGTAGAAAGTCTCACTTTTCTGCCTCAGAGGGGCTGGTCCTTTTAAACTGCTTGCCTTGAGGCTAGCCACCCGATGTGGAAGCCACTACCCTCCCAGGGCTCCTTGAGCTGCCTCAAATCTACTCTGAAAATTCATTAGCATTTTATTCCCAATTTTGACATTGACATATTTTTAAACTTTCAATATTTAAAAAGTCCCTATTGACGAATTCCCATAGCTGCCACTATGCTGCATTTAAAACAATAAAGGCAATTAGGTGTTTCCTTATGGATGTGGTACTACTTCTTTCGATATATTTCATGTCACACAAGAAGCTGAATTTAATATACCTTCAAATGAAGCATTATTTTATGTAGCTAACTAGAATCTTCACTATCTGGTCTTTTTTGGATCATTTTTGCATTAGATTAAAGTAGAGTACATTAAATAGATTATGGAAATGATTATATTTCTATTTTGTTTACAAAATGGTTTATAGAAGAAACCTCTATGTTATGGTCATATCTGGGACAAATAGAAACCTTGATTTTCCCCTCCCTTCCCACTCCCCCCTCCCTCATGAACCCTTGATATTTTGTAAATTATTATTATTTTGTTATATCATGGACTATCCAGTGTCTCCCTTCACCCACTTCCCTGTTGTCCATACCCCAGGGAGGAGGCTATATGTAGATCCTTATAATTGGTTCTCCCTTTCTACCCCACCTTTCCTCCTCTTCCTTCCAGGTATCACCACTGGTCCTGAAGGGATCATCTGTCCTGGATTCCCTGTTTCTGATTCCTATATGTATCAGTGTAAACCTTCTAGTCTAGCCAGATTTGTAAGGTAGAATTGGGATCATGACAGTGGTGGGGAGGAAGCATTTAAGAACTAGAGGAAAGTTGCATACTTCATTGTTGCTACACTGTACCCTGACTGGCTCGCCTCTTCCCTGTGACCCTTCTGTAAGGGAATGTTGTGATACCTACAGATGGACTTTGGGTCCCCAATCTGGACTCCCCCTCATTTAATGATATAATTTTTAGTTCATTGATGCCTGATATCTGATCCCTTCAACACCTCACGGTTATACAGGCTGGTGTGCTTCTTTCATGTGTGCTTTGTTGCTTCTGAGCTAGATGGTCACTTGTTTACTTTCAAGCTTTTAAGATCCCAGACACTATGTCTTTTGATAGCCAGGCACTATCAGCTTTCTTCACTACTTTTACTTATGCACGCATTTGTCTTCAGCGATCATGTCAGGAAAGTGAGCATCATGGGATGCCAATTGAATAGAACAAAGTATTCTTGCATTGAGGACATACTTGAGTGGAGGCCCAATGTCCATATGCTGTCTTTAATAGTAACCCTATAAGTATATGCATGTGGATCTATTTCTCCATCATCATATATAAATATATTTACCTGTGTACATGCCTGTATTTGGATCTCTATCAATGGCCTTTGCCTCCTATTTCTTTCCACTATTTCCTGTCACTTTCCTGTTGTCCCACTATCATGCTTAGCCTTCATTTGTGTTTCAGTAATTTCTCTTGGTTACATTTCTCTTGATAAATCCCTATCAGGCCTCTCACACTCACTTTGCCACTGATTTTGGATCACTTGTTGTTCCCTTGTCCCTAGGTTGGTCAACATCACCTCTTTCCCCCCACTTCCCCTTCTGAGGGAGTATGCTTACTGTACATGTTGTACTTAGAGTCTTAAATGTTCTATTCAACAGAGTTTAATCACCACTCCTTTCTATTAAAAACTTCCCAAACCAAACTCATTATCAATGAGTCCTTGAGTCAATTCCAACGCACACCAACCCTATAAAATGGAGTAGAATTGGCCCTGTGGGTTTCCAAGACTGTAAATAAGAAAGTCTCGTCCTTCTCCTATGGAGTGGATTATCCTTTTGAACTGTTAACCTTGAGGCTAGACCCCCAGCATGCGACTTAATACCCGAACAGGGCTTTCTATGAGGATTGTATTAAATTGCAATCCAGCTTATCATTTCCTGGGTACATAATTGTGTTAACTGTTAGATATTTAAATGTGAATTGGTGCCTGACTCCTGTGTTTGAGGAGCTCACAGTCTCCAGTACTTCCTGTTCTGTGACTTCGGTTGTTATTTAGCCTTCTTGTGCCTCAATTTCCTCATCTCCATGGGAAGATGAGTACCTGTCATGTGGTGTTTCTGTGAGTATTAAATGAATACATGCCAGTGTTTAAGACAGTGTCTGAAAAAAAGGGACAGTGCCTGGCACATGAGAAATGCTTAATAAATGCTAGCTGTCACCATCCTTTCCCTCTTCCTCTCTCTTCCTCTACTCACATCTAGCTTAATATTTCCCTATATGTGTCCCTTAGTATATTATTTTATGGGATACTAATTAGATTTAAAAATTCTATGATTAAATGAGGAGCACTGAGTTAAACAGAGTTGAATAAATTCTCTATTGCAGAATTTCTGAGTTCAGAACTTGCTGATGGTATCTTGCATTTATTTTCAGGATGGCAGTGAAATATGCAACATTTTCTAAACATTTTGGATCTTTTCTTTTTCTAAAAATCATACAACTCTTATCACAATCCACCCATCCATCCATTGTGTCTAGCACATTTGTGCATTTGTTGTCATTATCATTCTCAAAACATTTGCTTTCTACTTGAGCCCTTGGTATCAGCTCCTCATTTCTCCCCTCCCTCCCTCACAAACCCTTGATAACTTAATTATTATTATTTTGTTATGTCTTATACTGTCTGATGTTTCTCTTCATCTACTTTTATACTGTCTACCCCCAGGGTGGGGGTTTTATGTAGATCATTATGATCAGTTTCCCTTTACTGTCATCTTCTCCATACCCTCCTGATATTGCTACTTTCATTGGTCCTGAGGGGTTTATCTGTCCTGGATTCCCTGTGTTTCCAGCTCGTATCTGTACCTGTGTACATGCTATGGTCTAGCCAGATTTGTAAGGGAGAATTGGGATCATGATAGTTGGGGAGCTTGTGGGGGGAGAGAAGCATTAAAGAACTAGAGGAAAATTGTATGTTTCATTGGTGCTATACTGCACCCTGACTGGCTTGTCTCTTCCCTGCAACCCTTTTGTAAGGTGATGTCCAGATGCCTACAGAATGGCTTTGCACCTTCAATCCACACTCCCCCTCATCCACAACAATATGATTTTTTGTTCTTTGATGCCTGACACCTTATCCTATCGACACTTCATGATCTCACAGGCTGGTGTGCGTCTCCTTTGTAGGCCTTGTTGCTTTGTAGCTACATGGCCGCTTGTTTATGTTCTATGTTCACGCCTTTAAGACCCTAGACCCTATATCTTTTGATAGTCAGGCACCATCAGCTTTCTTACCACATTTGCGTATGTTCCCACTTTGTCTTCATTGATCATGTCGGGAAGGTTGGCATCATGGAATTCCAGTTTAATAGTGTTCTTGCATTGAGGGAGTACTTGAGTAGAGGCCCCATATTGGACTCTTTCAATGAATATCTCACAAGAAAATCTTTTGCAGTGTGAAACCTTATTTGTATGTGTATGTGCACGTGTGTGCGTGCATGTTAGGTGAAAGTTCACATAGCACATTAAGTTCCTGTTTAACAATTTTTATTTAACTTGTTCCATGACATTGGTTACATTTTCCAAAATGTGTTAACAATGTCATTTTCCCATTCTTTTTCATTACTGTGGTTTCTGTGCTTTTCATCCTTGTTTGGGAGTAAATGTTGATAGTTTGGTTTCTTATACTTGATTAATTTAAGACGCACAGTAATTACAAGTGATATTGCTTATTTCATAAGTCAATCAAGTGTTTAGATAAAGATAGCTTTTTTGACATGTAAAGGAATTCTACTGTGTGGACTATAACAAACTATGGATAACCTTGAGAAGAATACGAATTCCAGAACACTTCATTGTGCTCATGAGTAACTTGTACATGATCAAAAGAAAGTTGGGTGAATAGAACAAGAGAATACATACTTCATGGTTTAAAATCAGTAAAGGTGTGCATCGGGGATGTATGCTCTCACCACACTTGTTCAATCTCTATGCTGAGAAAATTATCAGAGAAGCAGGCTTACATGTAGAATAATGTGGCATCAGGATGGAAGGAAGGCTTATTAACAACTGTGATATGTAGATGACACGAGCTTGTTTACTGAAAGTGAGAAGGATTTGAAACATTTGCTGATGAAGATCAAGGATTGCACTCTTCAGTATGAATTACAACTCAATGTGAAAAAGATGAAAATCCTCGTAAATAGGACAACAGGTAACATTGTGATAAATGGGGAAAAGTTTGCAATTGTCAAGGTTTCTGTTTTGCTGGGATCCACAACCAATGCTCATGGGAGCAGCAATCAGGAGATCAGAAGATGCTCTGCAGGAGGAAAATGTGCTACATAAAAACTCTTTGGAGTATTGAGAAGCAAAGACATTACTTGAGGACTAGGGCGTACCTATCTGAAGCTACAGTATTTTCCATTGCCTCGTATGCATGTTAAAGTTGGACATTGGAAAAGGAAGACCATATAAGAATAGGCGTATTTCAATTGTGGTGCCGGAGAAGAATGTTGAATGTACTATGGACTCCTAAAATGACACACTGATCTGTCTTGGAAGAAGTAAGGCCAGAGTGAGTGCTACCTAGAGGCAAGCATGGCAGTGCTGCATTTCCCGTATTTTGGACATATTGTAAGAATTGACCAGTCCCCAGAGAAGGCCATGCCTCTTGGTAAAGCGGAGGGGCAGCAAAAAAGAGGAAGGCCCCCAGCAAAATGGATTGACGTTAGGGCTGCAGTAATGGGCTCAGGCATAGGAACAATCGTAGGGACAGGACAGGGCCATGCTGTTGACCGTTCTGTTGCATATAGGGTGGTTTGGGGTTGGAACCGACTCGATGACACAGCAAAGACATATGCTTTCCGACAGCATGGGACCAAACAGTTACAAATCTCTGCTCAGCCACTCATTCACCTGTGGCCTAGACTCTCACCTGTCATTTACCTATCTGTAAAATGGGCATGATCACACTTTGCAGTAAGCTTGTTACAAGGAATCAACAAAAAAACATGGATGGCAAGCACTTGGTTTAGAGCATGCAACTGATTTCACAGATGACTCTTCTGCCTATCCAAGTAATGTTTGGAATGGCCTCGCCTTCTCTATAACTGGTTCTGTACTGTCAGAGGACACCAGTCCCTGGAGAAGGGCATTGTGCTAGCTAGAGTAGAGGGCCACCGGAATAAGAGGTCGGTTGGCAGACTTCCTTTCGAAGAGATGGACTGTTGTCTTTCACATCAACATTGAGGAAAAGCTGACACTGACATTATAATTGAATTTTCAACAGTATTAATGAAATCTCAGCCAAAGCATAAAAACATCTTGAATGGATCATAACTTTTGTCTCCTGAGCAGCTGATGAGGCTCTATAGCAAAGGAGCAGAATATATATATATATATATATACATACATATGTATATCTATATATGTGTGTATATAGAGAGAGATAAAGTCTTTGTTCCCACGACTCAGCCCTGCCTCTTTTTCAGCACAGAGCAGTCATAGATAATATGGAAAGGAACAATGTTCCAATAAACTGCTTGTTTTGTTTGTTTTGTTTTGTGTTGTTTGTTTGGCATCGCTGCCCTCTGGTGGGAGTGGGAGGCCCAGCCTTGCTCCTGGAGAGCTGCTGCTGGATTTGAACTGCCAACCCAGTGGGTTGCAGTCCCGCACACAACCATTATACCCGTGGGGCTCAGCTAAACTGCTTTTTTAAGGAAAGCAGGTGGTGTGGTGGATTTTGCCCTAGTTTGTTACTCTCCGGGCCAGTTGCTAGATCTCAGTCACTGCTAATAGGAACACAGTTGCAACCAAGGAAATTTCGGCATACTAGGTATACTGGGTCTAATCCCACAAATAGAAAATTCTGGCATGACAGGTGGTAAGGAAAGCTAGAGCTTCCCGGAAACCTAATACTATCAGTGATATGCTTGTTCGTGACTTTCTCTGATGAGACCAAATAAAACTAGCCACTTGTCTACTTTTCCTGTTGAAGCCCTCTCCTCGGGGAACCACTAAAGATCTCCCCAGAGCTTCAATCCACCCAGAGCCAGTCTTTTTCTCAGTTCATTCTTTCCAGCCTGGATCCAAGTAAAGTGATTAATTATTCATCCTCCCCCATGAAATCTGATAACATCATGTTTTAAGAGTCATGTGCCCAAGCCATAGCTTTGTTATGTAGCTTCACCTCTCTGGACCTCATGACCTGCAAAGGGAGACAATTAGAAAAATAACCCCTAAGCCTGCATCCAGCTTCTACTAGTTCAGAAAATCTTGAGAATAACTTTTTGAGGCTACCATAAGGGATTGGGATAATAGCAGTTATAATTTAACCAGGGTCTACTATGTACAGCACAGTGCAATGAGATTTCCATGGATTATATAAGTTTTGTTTTGTTTTGTTTTGGGGCATCACTGCCCTCTGGTGGGAGTGGGAGGCCCAGCCTTGCTCCTGGAGAGCTGCTGCTGGATTTGAACCGCTAACCCAGTGGGTCGCAGACCTGCACTCAACCACGATGCCACCAGGGCTCAGCCAGTTTCCATGGATTATAATAGAAGGTTTGGAGAGGTGATGTACCATTCAGGGTTACAGAGTTTAAAGAAGCTACACAGTATTCTGAACCCTTTGGCAATACTACCTAGTCTTATTATTGCCTACCCACAGTTAGCAAAGGAGTCAGGATGGAGGGGTGGATTTGAATCAGAATGGAAGAGTGGGTTTGAATCATCTAGAGAGTAATCATAAGTATTAAGGCATAAAGTCCATCTGCTGAGTGTTCTCTGGCTATTGGGTTGCCTCCCCTTTAAAGAACTCAATCAACATTCAGAAGTAGTATTAGTATTTCCATGAAGAAGCCAATAGCTGACGATGATTGAGGTTGGTGTTGTTGGCAGCCATCAAGTGAATTCCAATTTCTGGTGATGCCAGGAGTGTAGGGTAGAACCACTTCATAAAATTTCATGTCCTTTCAAAAGCAGAGAACCAGTCCTGTCTTCTGAGGAACACCTGAATGGATCCAAACCACCCAGCTAGCAGTCAAACACTTCACTTCAAATTCCTCTAAAAAGTACTTTGGCATGAAGCAAATAGTATCAACTGAAGTGACTCAGCGATAAATATGGTCATGAAATACAAACGGCTGTGTCTACTAAACGTCCTCTTTGCTTGATTGACTCAATTAAGCTGCTTTTGAAACAAAATCTAGCTCCTTGAATGATATATTTTAGAAGGATGATTACCTGAGCCCGACACCATTCATGAAAGGTAGAACAGTGTTTTGATTCCCCACTTTCTAGTACTTACTTTCACTTTCCAGCTTTTACCATTACTTTTCTACCTCCCACGGTCCAAGGAATCAATGATCCATGGAAGAAGAGGTAGCATGATAAAAATACTAACAGACAGGCTTTATGGAGTCTAAGTATTTCCTATTTAGGATTTCCAGTTCAGAAAAGATTGCAGGTATACACCTATCCTGGGTACGAAGGTCAAGACCAAGGTGTGGAATGTCTGGTCCATGTGCTGTCTAACCCATTAACATCATACACCTCATCCAAGAGAAGCAGTTCCAGCCATCAGTTTAGGGGCAAGTCAATCACATGTTTGACCGATAGGATCCACAAATTATGCTATATGTATCCATACAGCCCTTGGTTGAATAAAGATTCACCATCTCTGGTCTAAACTACCATGGTCCATGGCAGCTCAGTTAATCAAGCATATTGATTAAAGCTAATAACTATAAAAATGGTACATTCAGACCTTCAATATTTTATTTAAATTAAAAGAGAAAAAATGAACCTTCGTGTGTGATTTGCTTGAATATAGAGGCAAATTCTTTATTTGATCAGGGACCTACTGTTTTCTTTCTTACACAAGCCACTATAATTCAGACATTACTTATAATTTCCAATGTGGGGCTTCTTTTCAATGTAGCAGCAACTTAAAATCACTTGCAAAGAAATTTAGAGCAGGCTCTTTCTGGGTCAGGGATTAAATTGCTCCCAATGGCTGTCTTAGTCATACCTATTTTGATAGCAATTTTAAATGTAATCTTTCTAAAGTATTCAGCATAATTTTTATAGAAGAATTCTTTTTGCACCCACAGTTCAGTAGTTTATGGAATGGTTGTTCAGGGATTGCTGGCGGCTAAGTGATTACTCATTGGGTTGCTAACTGTAAGATCAGCAGTTCAATATCACAAGCTGCTCCTCAGGAGAAAGTTGAAGTTTTCTACCGCCCCCCCCCCCCAACTTTTATTGGGAGCTCTTATAGAGAGCATACCATTTCACCATTCAGTCACTTTGAGCAGTATTATAAAATTGCTACCACACTCCATTTAAAAACATTATTTCATCTTCTTAAACTCCTTGATATCAGTTTTCTTTTGTTCTCAACTTCCCCCACCATACCATACCACCCAGGAACTCTTATTCTGTTTTTGGTCTATTATATCTCTCTCTGTGTGTATATATATATATATATATATATATGTATGTATATATATATGTGTGTGTGTGTGTGTATGTATGTATATTTGCCCTATCTTTTACACTCTCGTAAAGATTTATAGTCTGCTTTTCCATCCTTGTGCTGGCCATGGCTCCCACAAGGAAGAGAAGTGAGAAGAAGGACTATCAATGAAGTTGTGACCAGAGAGGACATCATCAACATTCACAAGCACATCCCGGCATGGCACCCTTTAGGTGCTCAAGGAGATTCAGAAATGTGCCACAAAGGAGATGGGAATGCCTGGTATACAAATCAATGCCAGGCTCAACAGAACTGCCTGGACCGAAGGAGGCAGGAACGTCTCATACCTTATCTATGTATGATTGTCCAAGATGACTATGCACCAAACTAGCTTTATATTGGTGACCTACATGCCTGTAACCGTTTTCACAAACCTACAGTCAATGTCGATGAAAAATAGGGGGTGATTAGTGAATAAAAGTTCTAAAATTGCCACACACACATACACACACACACACAATGAGATACTGTCTTAGAAACCCGCAGGGGCAGTTCTACTCTTACCTATAGTGTTGCTGCAAGTTGGAATTGACTTGAAGACAGTGACTTTGGTTTTGTGCTTTGATGAAATGGTCTAATTATAACCAAAAATGTTCAATTGGCATAAACAGGTTGGAGAACTAATGAAGCCAACTATGTGTGAACATAGGACTCAGAATTGAACAGGGGATCTGGGAAGTCCCTTAGGAGATTCGAGTATTTCAGGGCACTCTGGACCAACCGGATACTTCTGTCCCTTACCAGGGTCTGGGAACTGTCAGAGAAAAAAGCTTCTACCAGACTTAGTTTTTTTCACCTGCAAAGTGAAGAGACTGGATTGAGTAGTTCTATAGATGTTACCAGTTGAAGGCTTCCATGCAAGCAGGAATCACTAACACTGGACTCCCAGACTTCAATGAGGGGACTATGTTAGAGCCTGATATTTTATTCTATGCGTGACTCAGTTTTCACTCTATAAAGCTCTATACGACCTGCATAGTTATCCAATTAATTTTTGGTGTACTCTAGAACTCACCCACATATTTATTGAATACAGGAGCCTAGCCGAAATGAATAAAAGGAATTTCAGCCTCACCTTTTAACTAGATAGCTGACTAGGTCTTCACTTTAACCTCTTTGAGTCTCTGTTTCCTCACCTGTCAGCATTAGCCTCACTAGGAAGTGAGCATGTGAAGATATTTCAAATTGTAAAGTATCTCTTATCAGTTGTTATAAATATTACATCATGACTGAATTATAACAGAAATGATGCAAGTGACTTGTCAGGAACTGTACCCATTATATATTTGGTCAGTCATTAACCAAACCAAATTTGCCGCCATCGACTCTGTTCTGACTCCACACGACAGAGTAGAACCACCCCTATGGCTTTCTGAGGTTGGAAGTCCTTTTCTTTCTTTTTAACATCAAAGCATTTTAATGGAAGGTTCACGTATATAAAGAAATGCAGCAGTGAATTATGTAGTCTTGACAAATGAGTTTCTCAGTAAATTCTGATCCACTAAGATACTCGGTCTCTTGGGCAACCTGTGTCTAACCATCGTGAGTAACCAAAAGGCCCACCTCCAACAGCAGCCCTTTTTCAGCAGCGGGTTCTCAGAAGACCTTTGGAATCAGCCATGGGCAGCAACATTCTGCTGCCCTGCTCTCGTCCCTGTCTTAATTTGGTGCCCCCTGGCCCCGAGCCTCTGATCCTAGCCAAGGTCCTGGACCTAAGGGGCAGGGAATTGCTCATTCCATCCCTGAACCTAAGGGATTCCAAAAAAGTACTGAAGAGCTGTGGGCCTCCTGCTTTTGTTCTTGCGTCCTTCCCAGCCCTGCGCAGACCCTGTCTAGTGTCTTCAGACCCCTGCAATTCACAGCACCCCTATAGGACAGAGAAACACCCTATAGGGTTTAGGACAGAGAAACACCCTATAGGGTTTCTGAAGCAGAAGACCACATCTTTCTCCTTGAGGGTGTCCAGCTTGATGGGAGCTGAAAGCCTTAGCTTCCTCTTGTGAAGTGGTTAATGGATTTGAACCATGCTGTTGGCAGCACAGCAAAGCATAATCCAGTAGGCCAGCAGGGCTCCTTGGTCAGTCGCTAATGGACTTTTGAATACATTTTCCTATGTGAGTGCATTGCCAACTTTTGTGTAGTGATGATTTTACCTGGTAGGGAACCAACAAGCGCTCATCTCTTTCAGTCTGTGGGTCAAGATCCATTCAGACTGGAAGGGAGTCATCCAACTCTCCAGTAAGCTCAAGATCTATGCTGCTCTGACCAAGCTTACTTAATGGTAACATGAGGCAAAGCATCATCTGTGGGCAAAACGATGTCATTTTTGGATGCTGATATTCACGAGCACTTCAGAAGTATCACCTGCCCCCAACCAAGTGAGCATGTAATTTGAACAGATCTTGAAATCTGCTGTTCCCTGGATGATGAGACTAACGTTGAGTCAGTCGGGAAATTACTTCAGAAAACGCAGTGTTTAGAACAGAGAAAGAAAGAACTTTTTCATTTGAAACATCGTGGGTGGAGAACAGTGGTTGCATGGATGTCTCTCAAAATTATAACGAGTGGGAAAGTTTGGTGTGCTTTGCACCCACCGTACATTTCGATAGTCCCCAAAGACAAAGCAATTATGCATTCTAGGGATATATATAAATATAGATGATATAGATATCTAAAAGCAAACTCATTGCCATTGTGTCCATTATGACTCATGGCTACCCTATAGGACAGACAAGATCTGCCTCCATGGGATTTCAAGACTCTTGTTTACAGGAGAAGAAAGCTTTATTTTTCTCCCATGGAGCAGCTAGTGGTTTCGAACTGATGATCCTGTGCTTTGCAGCCCAACTCATGACCATCACCCCACCAGGGCTATGATGTAGGTCTATGCGCAGATCTGTTAGTGTCTGTCTTCTTTTAAACTATTAGATTAAACAATAATCGCATCTTCTGATGAGCTATTGACACAATGTGCCTCTTTTGACTGCCTTCCGTTGAACACGTTTTACGTCTCCAGCTGCCATACCCTGCTACACTGCAAAAAGGACAAAGACGGGGAGTAGGAAAGCACCGAAAACATTGCAAAGTGCACCCCTGTGGTATTTTCTCTGCCTGTGGGAGGGAAAACTGGTATGGAGGTGTTTATGAGTGCTGGCAGGAACTGTTGGGGACCTTTGAAAACTGAAGATTGAATCAGTGGGGGATCATTCAACCCAAACAGACAATGAGCGGAAACCTCCAAAGCCTTCCTGAGCACTGTTCAGATGTTCAGAAAGCTCACCGTGGGGTAGAGGAAGATAGACAGAAGGAGAACTGAAAGAGAAGGGGCGATAAGAGGGAAAATGGCCATGGAAACAAAGTTGGATAGGAATTGTCTGTACACAGTGGCTGGCAGCTAAAAGAATTCAATCCACTGGGAAAAGAAGTCATTCCATTGTGAACCCCACAGGAGTTGCTGAGAAGGGAGTATTGTTTCCAGAATCCTCCCAGCTCAAAACCTGGAGCCAAGCAGGAGAACAATACAAATAATTAAGAGAGTAGTGGAATTAATTTACAGGGAATTCTTTCTACTTTTCTTCACCTGGTTAAATCAAGTGGAGTATTCATTTCACATCAGATAGGTCTTCTATCAGGGAACCGTATCCTGTTCTGGCAAAAGATGATCTGGTAGATTTTTTTTTCCATTCCCAACTTTGAGGCTGCTACAAATTATGTATAGCTTGGGAAAGTGAGGCACCATGTTTGCAAGGGTGGGAGGGAGGATACTGAAAGATATTTATAATGAGCAAACATCACGGAAGGAAAGAAATACAAGGGATAGCATTACAAGAGGAGGAGAACAGCCTGCTTCCTTTGCATTTCTACAGAATCGGTAATGAGAAGGAAATCTACCCATGTATCAGCTCTAGGTCTTTTATTAGACTTTGTCTGTGTTTGTTCATTCCTTTATAAAAGGTAGCTTGTTATTCCAAACCCATGGTGAGTAACAAATACCATATCCAATTTGCAGATGGGAAAATTGAACCATTGAGTAGGTATTTTATTTCTATTCAAGCACAGAGCTAGTCAGTGAAATCAAGAATATGGCAGGCATAATTCTCTCACCGATGAAATAAAAAAAGGAAGTGACAGGTCTACATATTTCTATCAAATTCAAGTTATAAGGGCTTTTTTCTTTTGAATCCTGTTTAACCTATAATTTGTGACTGTGATACCACTGCCTTAAGATTATATTAATGAATCTTATCAGATTATTTGCTGTACTGTGTGTCACCACGTAACAGATGCCTCCTCAGAAGTTCCCTTGAAGTTAATGAATGAACAATCAAAATGATTTTAGGCTGCTTTGGTTCTTGCAGTGGTTAAGGTGCTCAGCTGCCTGATAACTGAAGTGTTAGTTGTTTGAATCCACAGCTGTTTTACAGGAGGGAAAAAATGTGGCATCCTATTTGTAAAGATTGTTGTTCTTATTGCTAGGTGCTGTTAAGCTGTTTCAGACTCATAGCAACCCAATGTAAAGTAGAACAAAACATCGCCATGTCCGGCACCATCATGTTTGAGCCCATTGTTGTAGCCACTGTGGCAAAGCCATCTCATCAAGGGTCTTCCTCTGTTTGGCCCTTCCATTTTACCAAACACAATGGCTTTCTCCACATGTCCAGAGTATGGGAGACAGAGTCTCACCCATCCAGTTTCCAAGGAATACTCTGGCTGTACTTTTCCCAGGGCAGAGTTGTTTTCTCTTCTGGCAGTTGACAGGAATTTCAATACTCTTTGCCAGCCCGGGGTGTACTCTGATTTGGAATCGAGTCCATGGCAGTGGGGTTTGGTTTTTGGCAATATTTGGTGTCAAGCTCTTGACTGCTTTGAGAGAGTCTTTATGAAATAAAAGGGCCTCCTTGTGAAAAAAAAATCAATGAGTCAATGACTCCTTCCACCATGTGACCCTTCTTTGGCATCTATTCTGGCCTCACTAGTTTTGTTTGCCCCCTTTTCAAGGTGTTCATGGAAAACTGGAATGAGAAGATATTGAATGTTTTCCATGAACTTTTTGGAGCCCTCTCACACAGTATAGGCTGGTCAAAAGAACATCTTGGCCAGTTGGTTCCAGCCCTAGCTCGATGGGATTTATCTGCCTTACACACTTTGGATCGGTTTTCATTTTTTCCCAATGGGATCTGCATTATTTTTGTAAGGAGAGGGATTTTAAAGTCTCTAGGTGCTAAAAGTCACTTCCTGATTTTGATGGGACCAGAATCAAGAACTGCCAAGTCACATGAAGGAACATGGACATGGGATATTTTCTGTGTACAACAGTCCTCTGGCAACAGAGCTTAAGGCTAGCAATTACTAGTAATTTATTTTGGTGTGATACTGTAATCATTCAATCTGTGTCATAAGGTAAGATAATATTTTGCTTCCTTTGCTAAGGCATCATTTTCATGCATAACAACCAAATGAAATTTCCACTCTTGAAGCCCACACACAGAATGACTCACAAGGCAATATTCTATCTTAAGAGGACAAAAATGTGTTCTACTTGGAAAAAATTTTCACGATGTTTGTTTTCTGTGAGCAAAAAACTACTGGTTGAAGAAGTTTTAGGTCTGCAGTAAATAACTCTGTTTTTGAACTGCACACCAAGTAGGGAGAAGATTCAAATTGACATATTCTCTTGCCCAAGTTCAAATAACTAGGTCAGTACACTATAGGTACCTTAGTTGCACAAAAGTTAAGTGCTCAGCTGCTAACTGTAAGGTTGGGAGTTGGAAAACAGCAGACACTCTGTAGGTGAACAGCTCCGACAATGAGCTCCCACAAGGATCACGGTTCAGGAGATCATACGGAGCGGATCTCCTCTGTCACGTGGGCTCATTATGAATTGGAATCAACCTAAGGTCACCTAATAGGAACATTTCCTTCCATCCCATTAAAATAGGTCACAGTTACCAGATGGAATTTTACCGTTGACCACTGATGAAGATTAGGCTATCATCTTAATGAGAAGAGTCGCGATACAAAGGGCACTTGACTTTCCTCTCACTCTCCTGACTGCCCCCCATCCAGAGAGGGGATTATGGGAAGTGGGTCAAAGAGTATCACTCACAGGGACCCCAAGAGGCCTTGGGGGAAAGGTTGGATTGCTTTGTGCTACGTGAGTTATTTAAACTTACCAGTTGCTCCGGGGAGGCTATCTGCTCTCATGGAGCTTGTACAGCTTTGGTAACCCTTGAGAGGGGTGCTATGGGTCACCATTGCCTCGGTGGCTGTGGGCTAGGGTTAAGAAGTTCAAAAGCCCTGGTGGTACAGTGTTTGAGTGCTTGGCTGCTCACCCCACACTGGCAGATCCAACCCACTAGGTACTCATCTGGAGAAAGATGTGGCAGTCTGCTTCCAGAGAGTGCACTGCCTTGAAATGTTTGTGAATCAGTTTTTCTCTATCCCATAAGATCTCCCCAAGTCACTGATGGGTTTGGTTTGCTACAGATCATTGGGGAAAGGAGGAGGGGGGTGGGAGGCTTAGCAAGTGGGAGTACCTTCCCCCACTTGGAAGATGGGAAGGAGTCCGAAGGAGGGCTCTGTGCAGACAGTATGCCGTGCATGCCCTGAGCTGCTTCTCAAAGGGCCACATGTCCCATTCCTAAAGAGGGGGAAGAAAGAAGCCCCACCAGAGGGCAATAGCCCGAAAGCCACCAACAGGCTTCTCATTCCTTGATTCCACACCCTCGGCCTTGGACTCCATTCAGAAACACCAGAGCAACTCCATTGGACAGAGCAGGTTTTCAAGGCTATGAATCTTTCCGAAGCAGAGCGCCTCAACTCCTTCCTGAGCAGTGGCTGCTGGGTCAAACCTTGCAGGCAGCAGTGCGGCGCTTAACTTCTGCGCCACCAGGGCGTTTTCAGTTTCCTAGGAGATTCTAAAGCCACCTTGCAGCTCTAGGGAGAGGCACCAGAAAATGTGCTCAACGGCAATGAATGGAAGTCGAAATGTCCTGTGCATCTTTTGTCCTGGCTCCTCTCTTTTTCCTTTTGTAAAAAGCTTTGAAGAGATCATTTTCCCAGGCATCCCTCGCCACTGCCCCTGAATGATGGCCACCTCAGATTCCCTCTGCAACTTCTTTCTGTTCTTGAGCTCAATCTTCTGTGTTTTCTCCTTGTAGGCAAATATCAATATTCCAATGGGAGCCTTTCGGCCAGGAGCTGGGCAGCCCCCCAGAAGAAAAGAAGGTACTCCTGAGACAGAAGAGGTGAGGACAAGTGTGTGAGCTCGGGTCGCCTAGAGAAATAAACTCATAGACACGCATATGGATCTAAGGGAGAGGTTTGTATACAAGAGGAACGGAACATTGAGAAAGCAGCCCAGCCCAGTCCAGTCCAAGTCCCTACGTCCGATATTAGCCCATTTGTTCGATACCAATCAATTAGTTCTCTTCAGACTCACAAAGCACACACAACGATGCCAGGACAATCACAGGCCAGTGGGAGCGAGTCTTGTGTATGCTGTGGTAGCAAAAGCATCTCAGCACTGGCAGGGGTCTCCGTGTGGCCTTTCTGGCTTCAAGGGTCTGGATCCATCAGGGCAGGTCCATGGGACTTCTCTTCCAGGATGGCTCACAAGCAATCAGCCTTGGGTCTTCAGTAGAGCATCTCCAAGAGACTGAGTTCATAGTCTCTCACCTCCACCGGGGGAAAAATCATGAGATTTCCCTGAATTTCCAGAGAAAGTCATGTCCACACAGAGGTCTCATTGGCTCTCTCCAGATTGATAGGCTATATTCCACCCCTACACTCCCAATCATGACCTTGACACGAGTACATGACTGACACAACTAATGAGCGAGGTGATGCTCAATCCTGGTTTCCTCTTTCGAATCCTCTCTAGAAGGGGGCTGAAGCAGGGCCAGAGCCACCTTTCTCAGACCAGGGAGGACACAAGGAGTCATGCAACACGGTACTAACAGTTCTCATTGGAAATGAAACACACAGCCTCACATTCCCTTCAGCCAGCTTCTGTGCCTGAAGTTACTGACTTTGTAGCTATGTGTGGAGGAGAGGAACAGTCTCAAGTGTCCTGGTTAAGCAGTAGTCACTAGAGCTTGGCTGACAGTTTTCCACTGGTATCTCATTGAGCAGGCTGGGTTTAGTACAACCTCTGGTGAGGACTGAACCCAGCCAGGAGTGCAGAGAGCAAGCCTGAGAAATGCCTTGTGGATTCAGGTAAAAAAAGCTCCATCTCTGGGTTGACCCATTGGAAAATGGGCTTCATGAGGAAGCATGCATGTCTGCACAATTCCCCTCTTCTACGTGTATGCACCTGGTCTGCTAAAACGCAGCTCACGGTTGCTAAAATGATAAGTGGGTTAATAGTTTCTTAGGGGGGATGGCAGAGGAGGTTGGAGGAAATGGAGAGCTAATAACACTGCATACAGGAAAGAAAATAATGTTCTAAAATTGAGATGGCAGACGTGATAACATGATTCAGCTACCGAATTGTATGATATGTGGACTATATGTCAGCAAAACCCTTCAGAATGGTGACAATCTCAAAAGCGACAAATAGAGAAGAGTCCCTTTCCCTTCTGAAATTGTGACTTTTCTGGTCATGTGATCAAATCAGAAATGTCTAATTGTGTGGAGAGAGAGCAAGCGAGAGAGAGAATATTATGATTTTTAAAGCATTTCATTAGCAGCACAAGAGCTGTAGAATGAACTAAAACCGTAAGACATGGCATACTTCACATTCTCTTTTCTTTACAAAGGCCTTTTAATTTTACAGGTGGCAATTTTTTGACCCCCAAAGAACACAGCACCATTTTGAAGGTTTTTTTTTTGGGGGGGGGAGAGCATCACTGCCCTCTGGTGGTGGGAGCAGGAGGCCCAGCCTTTGCTCCTGTGGAGCCGCTGCTGGAATTGAACCTCCATCCCAGTGGGCCACAGTCCCGCGCACAACCACTACACCACCGTAGCTCAGCCCTTGAAGTTTTCTAATACAAGTTGGCTGCCCTGCGTTAAACCTTTTGTTCAGCATATACATCTGTTGTATACCTAAATTCACGGGGCCAGCCTCCTATCAACACAAAAATAACTTTTGCACGAAGATGAGGTATTTGAGTGGCTTTGTTAAATTCTGGCGTCTCAAAGCCTACATCACACTTGATGAATAAAAAATTTGAGTATACAAGTTGAAAAAGACCTGGCCCTTTATAGCTATATGAAGTGGCCTCAAAAAGTTCATGGGAAAATTCTGTTACCTTTTAATTTCATAATCCCTTGACCGTTTTGAAGTCCTCTTGTAAAGTCCAATGCTACAACTTTTCTATCACATTATTTTATAATCACAAGCCCTTCCTTTGAGACTGTGGTCAAGGATTTCTGATTATGTGTCTGCAAAGTAATGCTCCTTTTCCATCCTCAGAGGGTGGCCATGAAGGAGAACTCTGATGGGCAGAACATGATAAATACTGGCCCATCAATTCATCTATTTGTGCATGCACATTCCAAAGAAAGGCAATCAAACAAAATGTGGACATTAGCAACACATGCAAGTGAAATTTCACTGGAGAGAATTTGAAAATGAATTCTGGAAAATAAATGCCAGAAATTCAAGTCACATTCAGAATAGGATTCAGAATGAGGGATATCATTTCTGTTATTGAATGGATCTTGGCTAAAAACAGGAAATACTACATACAGGTTTACTTATGGCTTATTGACAATATAAAAGCATTAGACTATGTGGAATATAAATATTGTGAACAATATTGTGAAGAATGGGGATTCCAGAACACTTAACTGTGATTAAGACCAAGAGGTTATCATTTGAATGAGATCAATCAGGAAAGGTGTGGATCATAATTCTATTCTCACATCAGACTTACTCAATCTCTATTCTGAGACGATAATGCCAGAAGCTGGACTATATGAAGAATGAAGCATCAGGATTGGGGGAAGACTCATTAACAATCTGTGATAGCTAGTTGACCTGACCTTGCTTGCGAAAATGAAGATGTGAAGCTAATGAAGATCAAACCTACAGCCTTTGGAATGGATTACACCTCAACAGAAGGAAAATAAAAATTCTCACGACTGGACCAATGAACAACATGATAAATGGAGAATATATTGAAGTTTCCAAGCACTTTGTTTTATTTGGATCCACATTCAATGCCTATGCAAGCAGCAATCGAGAACTCAAAGGGCAAGTGTATTGCACTGGGAAAAGCCCCAAGGAATGATTCTGCAAATAAATGATATCTTTAACGTGTTAAAGAGCAGCGCTATCACTTGGAGGACTAAGGTGCTCCTGATCCAGGCCACAGTACTTTCAGTCACCTCCCACGCATGGGAAATCTGGACAAGGAATAAGGAAGAATCGTGCCTTTACATTATCTTGCCCTGTCCTGTGCTACTCTCAACACCAGGGCTATATTTGAGCCCATTGTTGTAGCCCTTGTGTCCCTCTATTTCATTGTGGGTCTTCCTCTTTTGTGCCTACTCTACCAAGCATATGCCCTGCAGGGATTTATCCTGCCCGCTAACATGTTCCAAGAAATAACTTACACATTGACGTTGTTTGGTTAGCATCCAGTTTGCAAGCTTGAAATTGCTTATGTTGTGAGGTCTGGGAGCTGTGGTCTAGCCTTCTAGGAAGATGATTTCTGTATAAAGTGAAGAGTATGTGTACCATCCCTGTACAGCACGGGCAGCCTCTATCACAGCCAGTAGGTGCTCCATCTAAACTCGGAAAGATTGCGATCACGAAGCCCTCTCGGACATGTAAAAGGAAGCATCCCAGCGGCTAGCCAGGATCAGTCTTTGGCTGTCTGACAAGATCTAGAGGTCTAGATGTACTGACAGTCTCTCCAGCCCATCTCTGGTCTCCGATGAGCCCTTTGCTTTGTTCACAGACCTGGAGTACATCCTCCATCCACCTGGCCCAGCCAGGGTTCCAGGGTTTGTAGTGTGCCAAGCACAAAGGCTGCAGAACCAAATGTCAATATGCAGCGAGGCTCTTTTCCATATTCTCAAGCTGCTATGAGCTCGAAATGATTTGAGGGGTACTGACAACTCCCGATCCTGCCTCTTACGTCTTCTCTTTTGGACTAAAATTCTCTCCTGAAGTTGCACAGCATCACATTGGGATTTTCAGTTAAGCAGGCCTCTCGCCATTATTCCAAGATATAAACACGTGCTAGCTGGGAGGTCTGGGAGAAGTTTCTTCAACCCCATACATCAGTTTTTTGTTTCATCTGTGAAATCGGGATAAAAATGATAACAACACTGGCCTCATAGGGGAGAAAGCACCCTGGTGGCCTAGTGGTTCCATGTTGGGCGACAATCCGCGAGGATGGCAGTTAGACACTACCAGCCACTCCAAGGGAGAAAGATGGGACTTTCCACTCCTAGAAAGAGAAATTCCCAGGGAGAGTCCACCCTGTAATAGAGGGTCTTTATGAAAGTAGGGTTGATGTGAGAATCAAATTATTGGTACATGCCACTTAGAATAGCAAGCAGTGTACATGCTATGATGACTGATTTCTGTGTGGGAACAGTAAATGAGAAGAAGAGACTGCATCACTCCAGATGAGTGAGTTTAGGGGGCAACTGGTCATAAAGAAGGAAAGGAAAGAATACCTGGGAAAGATTGCTGTTTGCTAACTTGTCCGAATCCATAAGGAAACAGTAGCCATTCCAAAACTGGTGAAAGTGATGTCGTGGTTTATGTGGTTTCTCTTGTGCTCTCGCCATCAAAACCCAGGACCCAGGTCCCTTTCTCGAGCAACAATCTCCTTCCACACCCCACCCAAACTCACTGCCATCAGGTCAATTCCAACTCTTGATGGCCCGAAAGAGCAGAGGGAAAACTGCCTTTCTAGTTTCCCAAGACTGGAACTCTTGTTTCCTTAAGGATTTTTACAGTGGGTTTTTTTGGCATAAAATTAATATATCTTACAATTTGATAGTTCAATCACATCAAGAGTTGTCCAATGACCACGACAATCAGTTTTAGAACATTTTCTTCATTCTTCTACTCATCTTTGTTAGCTTCCCATTCTACCCACCCCCAACCCCCCTCAGCCCCTTGTCACATACAGTTACCTAAACTGGATTTCATTTGCAGGAAAACATTCTTTTAAAAATCCTAACAATAATAACAAAGCAAAACATTAAAAACCTCGATCAAAAAGAAATCAGAAAATATTAAAAACTAGAACAAGCTTAAATGGATCATAAGGGAGATCAAATGATAGGGTGTAAATATTCTAACTGCATCTGTAACATTCCGCTTTCCAATGCACTGTGCCTGATAGCAAGGCAATTCACATCCCTAGTCCATGGTCAGAGGCGAATTGCCAGGGGCTTACTCTTGTATCTTTCCCTCCTGCCCTTTTAAATGGAAACAACTTTAAAATGGATCAAATTAGATTACATTTTAACCTAACTACATCTTCCATAATTGACTTTATAATGTTCTCTTTCTGATAACAGGGCCATTCACATGCCTCATATATAACCAGGGATTCACCAGAAGCTTAGTCTATCTGTGGACCCAGTAAATGGATCTGGGGCTTCCGCTGTCTCCCAAACCCTTCTGCAAACCAGTTGTTCACAATTTAAGCGATTTCTCTTTCATGTGTACTTGGTTGATATTAAATTTTTTAAAAATCATTTTATTGTCTTGTACAGCTCTAATCACAATCCACCCATCCATCCACTGGTCAAGGACATTTGTACATATGTTGCCATCACAACTAACTCTTTGCAGATGTAGAAAGCCTCATGTTTCTCCCTCTGAGTAGCTGGTGGTTTCTAACTGTTGACCTTTTGATTAGCATCCCAAGGGCTCCGCAAGATCTACGTAAGAACACAATAATGCACCTTGCCAAATGAGATTATCTAGAACTCCTTCTTGGTCATGCTTTTAATTCATTTTAATTGCTATAATAACAAATTCGTAGAAGAAATGGAATCTGATTTCTGGTACATTTTAAAAGAGGAGCTTTAAGAAAGTGCACTACCCTTAACCCCTTTTCCTGAGTCCCTATCATAAAATCTAATCATTAAATATTATACCCTCTGATAAATTTCTATTATATCAACCCTTATCAAATGAAGAGTGCAAACTCTTACCTTGATAAATAATAATAATAATACCACAATTCCTTGAGGTTTTAGTAACTTGAAAGGAAAATGGCTAACATTAAATAGTATCATGATTCATCTGTGCATACTCATGTAATAAATCACTGCAGTGTACACATTGACAATAACTTTGTCAATGTATCACAGCTGGATGTTAAAAGATAGTGAATATGCTTTACCCAGAAACTTAATGACAAGCAAAAAGGAGACAGTTTTCTCCTTCAGGCTGCTTTATTAAGCTCTGCCGATCTATCAAACCTGGCAACCTTTTGAGTGAGGAAGCCTGTATTGAAAACAAGAAACCACCAACACTTTAGAGCCTTGTTAAACATTTCGCTCCAGAAGCCCCTGCAAAGAACATTTTGGAAGACAAAGTCCTCCAACTAGACGCTTAACCATTCTAGTGATTGCTTCTGAATCTGCACTTATAAATGAATCAACTGCGTGTATGACAGAGCTGGTCCTAGGACTCTGTGCATTGATCTAGGGGAGCTTTTCTCAGATCTTCTCAGCGGGCATGGTCTATAGTGAGTTACTTTGTCCTTTCACGTGGATGATACTTCTGATATTTCATCAGCACAGACACAGAGTAGAAAACTATAGGGGGAAAAAGACATTAACCCGTAATAGAGGAACAGCACATCGATACTTTATATTTCTACTCATCCTCTCAAGTCAGCCACTGAAGAACATTTCGGGGGATTCAAACACTGCATCAGTTTTAATGCGTGATTACAGGCTCCCTAGCTGGATGGAGCACAGAGTGTGAACCTCAAGCAAAAATGCCACTTTGGGGGCCTTTTCCCCAGAATGGTGCTGACTGGTTCACCCAGTTTCTTGGCCGAGCAGCTGGAGGGTGACCATTCTTCTCATGTTCTCCTCTTATTTGGGGCCACTATATAGCACATCCAAAGATGGGATTAGACAGGGAGTTCTTGATTGGGGGGGAAACACGGGGGAGGGAAATCGTCAGACTTCCTGTGATGTAGGCTCAAGCCACTGAAGGGGGTGGAGGAGAAAGGGTCTGAATACAGGTTGGGCAGACACTCTTAGACTGCCATGCTGTTCAGAGAAAATGCTCCAGATTGTCAGGGTGTCCTTGAGCCAAAGATGCTTGCCATAGACATCCCAATCCTCCTAGAATTAGGCCTGTGATCCTGTGCGGTTGCCCTCCGCTGTTGGTGGGAGCAGCGGTGAGAAGCATGGCCTCAGCATGGAGACAGGGAGATTTCAGGGTGAAGCAGCTGAGACTGTCATTCAAGCCCACCTTTCCTGCAGGAAACTGATTTGAGGGGCAAGTGCTCATGGCTGCCATGGTAATCAAAGTTTCCTCTGATACCACCCTTCTGGAGTGGCAGAGAACCTACTCTCCAGCCCTGCCTTCTAGCAAATATGAGGGATGGTTTAACAAGGAACTCTTGTCTGACATTTTATGAACCACACCGAACTGGTCATGCTATTTTACAGTTACCATAAACGTGTGTATGTGTGTGTGTGTGTGTGTGTGGTGTGGTGTACACAGAGGCATTGATAGATCACTAGGGTCCTTTCTCAGGATGGATCAGGCAAACCACAAACAAGCTGACTTGGACGCTGCTGGGCCACAAATTATCATCATCATCATCATGAACAACAACAGCACAGGATGCAGTCCTGTTCCAAAGTGTGGCATAAACCATCATAGGGGAGGATATTTGAAATTGGCCCCCTCTGTTAAGCCCTCCCTCTTGCCCATATTCAAAGACAACCAGGTTGCTTTGATCGGTTTCAGCTTATTTATGCTTCCCAAAGACATCATTGCATCAAAGGTTTTCAGCTCCGGCACCCTAAACAAGACATTTGAAAACTTTTGGACTACATTCACTGTTAGATTCAGCCCTGCATTCATATTTTGCCAATCCCGGCCCTTTGGGCCTATTGTACTCCTAAGAATATCACAATTCATCTGATCCCATGAGTTTCTTCTCTTGGAAACACAATTCCTTCTAACTAGGGGTAGTTTTTCTAAGTGATCAGACACTGACCCATATTTTATGATTTTCTAAGTTATATGAAGTCGCTTGCTTTCTTCTTCTGTAAAATTTAGCTGAGCTCATGGGAACTCCAGGGTTACACTCAGACATGAGTCGTATCTTAATTTCTTTCTGGCTCAAATCTGTGACCCAGGGAGATAAAGAAAGTTGTCTCCGTGGGTTGAATTTGTTCTCCTTTCTCTTCAGGGTGCTCCTCCCATCTCTGAGGAGGAGAAGAAGCCAATTCCAGGAGCAAAGAAACTTCCAGGACCCGCGGTCAACCTTTCGGAGATCCAAAATATTAAAAGTGAACTGAAATATGTCCCGAAAGCTGAACAGTAGTTGCAAAGAAAAAAGGTGAGTGGAAAAATATGTCCTTTGTTTTAAAAAGACCAACTGTAAAATGGTTGCAGAACACAGAAGGGATCTGGATGAAGTACCAGTGACCTTCAGGGAGAAACCCAAGGCTTTCTACTCCCTTAAAGAATGATCACCTTGGACACCCACAGGGGCAGTTCTACCTTGCCCTCTCAGGTCAATGTGAGGCAGCACTGACTTGATGGCAGTGGGTTTGGTTTTCTTGAGTGGTCTTTAATTCAGACTAGGATTTTTTTCTGATCTGTCATCCCAAGCTTTGGGCCTATTTTCTTTGTCTGCCATCCCCTTTCTGATCATCCTTCTCAGTTGGGGTGGAGGTGAATGGGACAGGAAAATGCTTGAGCAGGACGCCTCCTCCATTCCCTGCCTCAGTTGCCCCACCCAGACACCACCATGAAGGAGGAGCCATAGCTGAGCTGGAGGGTCAGGGCACTTGGGGAGGATGAGACAAGTCGAGGGAGCAGAGTCCCAGGTGTTCAGATCTGGAAACTAGGCAGATCAGGTGACTGATGAAGAACTTTATATGCATCATTTCCTTTAAGATAGTCAATTATTCTTGAGATGAGTCTTAGAGATGTATCATTGTACACCAGTGAGCTGACTCACAGTGGAAATGCCCCATAAGTTTTCCCCCTGAGCTACCAGGTAGGTTCTAACTGCTGACCTTTCATTGAGCCACTAGGTGCTTAACTATTGAGTCACCAGGGCTTCTTCCTTGGTGATACGAAGGGATTTTCCCCATCTGTCCTGGTCTGACTTCTCTAGTGTTGGTTACTTGTTAGTTTGCTTCCATGCCTTCCTCTCATTGCCACAACATAGATTCATTGCACAGTCCCTGTTGGCATTGAGTTTACTCTCCTGACCATGAGGGGGCCGAGGTGGGTACAGCAATGGGGCCCTGCTGTGTCTTCTATTCTCACCATAACCCAGAACAGAATGTTCTGTGAGACAATTCACCATCTCCCAGCCACATTATTTGTGTAACACTTATGGTGACGCGGTAGTGCATTTGCTAGTGAGTTCTGCTGAAACAATTTCTTTGTAGCTTTGAGGAAGAAAGAAGCTCTTTCAAGTTAAAATAAAAGAACCGTATCAAGTGTTATCAGCCCAAACACAGTAGGCTCTATAGCAATCAAATGACCTCTGGGGAGTGGGCTGCGGCCAGAGTAACGTAAAAGGAAGCCAATCCGGAACAAAGCTACCTGTACTTATTAGTTAGGACATAATGGAATAAATGGATGTTTGATGATCATGATCCTCTGTCCATCTTCTGTTGCCGAGCTGATATGAAGCTGAAAAACTTCTTCGTGAGACAGCACCAAAAGGGAAATTCATTTGTTGGAATAATTGCTATCACCACCCAACCAAGGCTATTCGGTTAGGCCCATGAATTTTTCATGAAAACTCTAAAGGGCTTGGCTTTTATGAAATCTATGTTGACCTAAATTTAACCCCGGTTCCAGTGAAAGAAGAATTTGATTGTGAAGACTCAAAGGAAGGCTGTTTGAAAAGTAGTTCCAATTGGATCTTGTGTTATTCAGCAGAGAAGTTGATTCAGTAGCTTTGGATCTGTGGTTACAGGGAACAATAGCAACTTGATAAAATATTAAAGAAGTATCAAAGTATCCAGAACATTTTTTTGTTACTTCAGTTTCTCAAGCAAGAATTTAATGGTTCTTTCCTCTTGAACAAATTATAAGAATTAAAAACAAAACTGCTTGGAGAGGCCTAGTTGTTCTTTTCCTTACAAGAATGTAAAAGTGTAAGTTGTTAAGGTAATTGATCTGATTTCCAAGTGAGTACAGCCATTGGTTAAAGACAAGGAATCATATGTCTCTTTGTCATAGAGGAATTAAGACTGTTTTACTTAGGCCTCATCTGTTCTTCTCCTGCAAATAGATCTGAGCTTTCAAAACTTCGGCAGTGGTGGATTGTGGTCATTTCTTAACATTGATAGACTACGTGAAATCATAATGATTGATACCCTTTCACTTGTTGGGGTGATTTCATCTCTTTGGGGCTGTCACTTCATCATTCATTCTTAGTAGGCATTGTCCAGTTATTTAATCAAACAAGTTGTTGTTTGGGGGGTTGGGAGTATAAGTCCCAATCACTGTGAAAGCCAAGGTTCAAAATCTAGGTTATAGTAACTAAGACTGTCTATGCTTTTGACATAGACAACAGAGCAACATCTGCTTCCAGCTGAGGTCAATGCTTCCTTTCATATGGGATTCTAGATGATCCCATGTCCTATGTCACCACCAGACTTGTTTATAGAAATAGGTTAAATATTGTGGGAAAAGAATCAGTGAGGTTAATGACTGAAGAGTTGAGGCATCAGGAATCATGGAAAGGACATGGGAACTGAACCCAATCAGATGCCAGACCCAAGCATCAGACACAGCACATCTAGAACTCAAACCAAGTGACATGAGAGTGAGTAACTTAAATGGGGTCACAGGCCAGGCTGGGATAGTTACGGTGCAGGGAAAGCAGGGTTGGGGCCCCTGGAACTCTCAGGATTCTCCTGGCTCTAATGAGAGATGGCCAGGTTGTTATCAAACTCAGTCTAGGAATCAGGGGAAAATGCAGGACCGTGAGCATCAGCAGAAAACCAGGTGACCTTCATCACTCTTATGCCTGCTTGTTTGCTGCATCATCAGGAACCACTGCTACCACCCGATGGCCATGATCACAATCTACTGTCAGCTTGCCTGCTTATAACTACAGCACATGCCACCTCAGACTTCTTGAGTAAGAGTAAGGGGGACCTGGAGACTTGCTCTCAGGACCAGCACCAAACAGATTCGGTGACCATTTCTGTCCCCTCCTAACTCTCATATCAGACCACAAGTATTCAGGGAAGAACACTGGAAATATGGAAGTCTTCTTCCTGTGCCAAGGCCAATCTTTCTCTATAGTGCCAGTGTGTGTGTACTTGGTCCCTCCTGGGCTACTTAAGTCTTTGGTTTTTTTTTTTTTTGGTGGGGGGCATCACTGCCTCTGGTGGTCATGGGCGCTACCCAATGCTGCTCCTGAGAGCCACTGCTGGATTTGAACCGCCAAGCCCGCAGGCTGCAGTCCCTCACTCAACCACTTTTGCCACCAGGGCTCAGCCCTTAAGTCTTGATGGAAAGATAAAATCTAAACTTCCAAGAGGAGAGAATTATTCAAGAATCAGAGAACAGTTCAATGTTTATGGCTCAGTAAACAGTAGTAAGTAGAGATATATACGACGTGACTTATAAGAGGGAGGATTCACAATCATTTGGAGTCTGGAACAATCTTAAGGAGGACGTGGGAATGGACCCCTGTGTCACACTAGGTTCTCTCGGGCAGTAGTTCCAAAAAGTTTGAGGCAGACCATAACAAGACTCCACTGTGTGCCTCCGCAATCTCATCCCTTGTTCATTAGTAAAACAACTCAGGAAAGAACTGGAGGAGGAGCAAAATAAGTATCAAAGTGGTAACAATGAAGCACTTGCAAGAAAAAGAAATGATTAACCAAAGTAAAGCCTAAGCATCATCCCAGGGCTATGTTAAGGAACAAAAGGGAAGCACCTTGTGTGTATGTATTTCATTGATTTTTTAAAAAATATATACTTTTATTGGGGGCTCTTACATCTCTTATCAAAATCCATACATTCACCCAGTGTGTCCAGCACATTTTCATATATGCCACCATCATCATTTTCAAAGGATTCCCTTCCCACTTGAGTCCCTGATATCAGCTCCCCATTTCTTCTTCCTCTCTCCCCTGCCCACCCTCCCTCACAAATGCTCGATCAGTTATAGATTTTTTCCCATATCTTACATCATGCTCCATCACCCCTCATCCACTTTTCTGATCCTCTTCCCCCTGGGAGGGGGTTCTTGCTTGACCCTTGTGATTGATTTCCCCTTCCATCCCCTACCATCCCCTAATCCTCTGGGTATCTCTACTCTCTTTGATGGCTCTGAGGGGTTTAGCTCTTGGATTCCCTGTGTTGCAATCTCTTATCTGTAGCAGTGTGTATGCTATGGTCCAATACAATTTGTAGGATAGAACTGAGGTCATGATAGTGGGGTGAAGGAAGCACCAGAGAACTAGAGGAAAATTGTGTGTTTCATCAGTGGTGTACTGCACTCTTGACTGACTCTTCTCTGTGATACCCCTGTAAGGGGATGTCCAACTGTCTACAGATGGGCATTGGGTCTCCACCCCATGTCCCCCCTATTCCCCTTGGGTGTGGTTTTATTCAGGGTCTTAGATGCCTGCTACCCGATCCTATCTACAGCTCATAATCACACAGGCTGGTAAGCTTCTTCCATGTGGGCTTTGTTGCTTCTCAGATAGACAGCTGATTGTTTACCCTCAAGCCTTTAAGACTCCAGATGGTATATCTTTTGATAGCTGGGCATCATCAGCTTTATTCACCACACTTGCTTATGCACAGATTTGCCTTCAGCAATTGTGTCAGGAAGGTAAGTATCACAGAATACTGAATTGTTAGAACAAAGTGTTCTTATGTTAAGGGAGGACTTGAGTTGAGGCCCAATGTCCACCGGCAACCTTAATTCTTAATATATAGATATGAGTGCATAGTTTTATTTCATATATATATATACACACAAACACAAATATGTACATACCTGTATTTAGACCTCTGAGGAGGTGCGCAAAAGGACCTCAACAGAAGTTTCACAAGTGCAGAATTCCGAATGGCCAATAAACAAATGAGAAAATGTTCTCGATCATTTGTCATATGAGAATACAAATAGAATCAACTGTGAGATATTACATAAAGACAGTCCAATTCAAAAAGTCAGAAAGTAACAAGTGCTCATTGGGCAGTGGTGAGATAGGAACTCTTGTCCACTGTAGGTATGTACAGTCATTATGGAAATTTCCCTACTGGGCATATACTCAGAAGAGGCAATAAAGAAACCATGGCTAGACATCTGTGCTCTGGTGTTTATTGTGGCACAGTTCACAATTGCAAGGATTTGGAAACAACCCAAATTTCCATCAATAGATGAATGGACCAAAAAACAGTGGTACATACATACCATAGAGCCCTAAACATCTCTAAAATACAGTGATGAATGCTTGGGAAAAACTGAAGGAAATCATGCTAAGCGAAGTAAATCAAGCACAAAAGGACAAGTACAACATGAGTCTACTGAGGTAAGCTTCAAAACAAACAAACAACAAACAAAAAAGGTAGCAGCATTTGAAACAAAAATCTCTTTTGGCCTCACAAGACACTAGAAATAAATTTCCACTCTGGAAAATTGTAGAAATTTTCCCTCTATCAGTTGGGCGTTATAATATAGCCACAGGCTACTTCACAGTGAAATTTTAGTATTATGTACTGAACTAGGAATGCAAAAAATGCAAAATTATAATGATTCTTAACAACTTAGTAACTTTTGGTCACGGTAAAAATAAGCACCTGTGAAATTTGTTTTTTATTTGTCTTTAAGAATGGAAAAAAACACATCCTCTGAGGGCAATCAGTGGGTTTTTGAGAAACTTTGCTGTAGGTTAATATGTGAGAGTGAATTGGAATGATCTACAATGACTGTGTAACCTGTATGCAAGCCCGGAATCTCAATTTAGTCTCCACCCTGTGTCCCATAGCTCAAATATGTATGGATTCTGGATTTTGTGTCTCTCAAAAGGTCCATTATACTACCTAGTTGGGTGTGTCCCACTTCCAAAATCTTCTGCTTACATTGCGACAACACCATATTGTAATATATTGGTTTTCTGTTTCTAGTCTTCATAATGCCATGATATAGTCCCTTAAAGGCTGAACCCATGGTTGAAACACAGAACATGTCTCTAGAATGGTACTAATACCCTGGTCACATCAGGTCTAGTACCCTTCAGAAATATATTCTTGTAGACTTTCCAAGTCCTTATGTTCTTTGGAAAATTACATTAGACCATCTTCTTTAGCAAGATCTGAAGGTAACATTGTTGACCACGATAATTAATGGGCCCCCAAATGTGAAATACTAGGGGGAAAGTTGTTTGGTCCATATTCCTCAGAAGGGGAGAAAAGGTGCAAACCCAGAAGAAAATAGTTTAAATTTCAATATGATCTTGACTTTATTTTTAAAGAATATCTCTTTATAGTCAAGAGATAATAAACCAATATCCCAAACAGATGTAATCTGTAATAGAGGTAGTCATCTCCCTTAAATGTTAAGCATTACACATTGCTTTTGTTCCTGCTGATCCAAAGGCTAGTTTTGAGAGTGCTGGCAGGAAGGCAAATGAGTACACACACGGATACTTGATTAAAAGTGCACTTAATACCTAGCAACAGAGGCCCAAAGATGTGAAACGAAAAATGGACAGAACTGAAGGAAGAAAGGGTCAATTATTGAGCTGGAGACCTTAATAATTGCTCACTTTCAATAATGGAAAGAAGAACTAGCTATCAACAGGGAAGCAACACATACACTAACTAGATCTAGCAGATATTTCTAGACTGCTCCATCCAACAACAGCAGAATACATATGGAACATTCTCCAAGACTGACCATATGGTAGGACATAAAACAAACACTTTAATGAATTTAAGAGGACAAAGAGATTCACAAATATGTGGATCATTGTCCTAATTAACCAGTGGGCAAAGAAGAGAGCATGAAGCACATTAGAAAATACTTTCAGATCACTGAAAATGAAATGCAAAAATAAAACACCCAAACATGGGGTGCAACGAAAGCTGTGCTTAGAGGGAAATTTAAAGTAATAAATACCTAAAATGGAAGAAAGATCTCAAATCAATAACCAACCCACCAAAGTAATATCAGCAACTCCATATTTAAGAAACAAACCCTTTATCACCTTAGAGTAAACTTTGATATACAACATATGTGTACCTACATAGCTGATGAGCATATTGATGTGTGTTGACTGAAATATCATCCCTTTCAAATGGGCAAAAATAAAACTTAAAAAATCTATTTGTATGTACAATCTAAAAATGTAACATAAATGGAGCTGAGGAAAAATACCCGTTGGGCCATATGGTCACCAGGTTAACATAATATTCATTTTGTATATTTCTTTCTGGTCTTATGTATAAAATGCTATATAAAAAACGTTGTTAAGAATATGTGATTTGGGGTCATGGAAACTTGGTTTGCAACCATGAACTCTATGTGTCTGTTTACTCATTTCAGAATCAAGGTTTCTTTTTCATAGTCTTTGACTTATGTTTTAATAGTCTTTTTCCTATGCCAGAAGACAGAGGACAGATTTATTGTTTTTCATAAAACTCAGATTAAAAAAAAACAAAAACAAAACAAATAAGCAAGCAAACCAAAAAATCCTAGGTGGAAAAAAATCTCTAAATGTCTTCTCTGTGGCTTTTGGAAAGTTTTGCCCTTCATTCTGAATTGTTCTTAGCTATGACCCAATTACAGAGCTCAGTGGAGGAAATGGTTTTATATTGAGATTTTTTTCACTCTCTGATGAAGCTGTGTGTGTGTGTGTGTGTGTGTGTGTGTGTGAGAGAGAGAGAGAGAGAGAGAGAGAGAGAGAGAGAGAGAGAGAGATTATTCCCTCTGCCCCCCTACACTTCACTTGGCTAGGATAGAGACTAGTTCTTCACTGGTTACAAATTACACAATGTTTTGTTCATTTGTTTTCTGGCTACCCAGCTACCACCCATGTGAGCTGTAAAGGACTCTTGAGGGTTAATGTGTGGGGTCTTTGAGTTGATGGTGGCAGGTGCTTTAAGGACCCTTACAATGCTCTCAACAACAAGCATACAGAGGAAATTTGGATGGTTTCTATTAAAACAGAGATCTGGAGGGTCTAGTTGGTAAATTCTCTGGAGGAATTGGAGTTGAAGAGAGATTTCAGGGAGTAGACTTGACAACAGAGGAATACATCCGTTCTAGCCTGAGTTGAAGATAGGTGTGAAGCAGGACTGCCTTCTACAGAACCTTGGACACAGGCAGGTAAATTTCCTCAAGCCAAAAGGCACTTCCATCAGGGACTTTCGCTGCTTCCAGTGCAATGGAACTCATTACTTCAGCTCACCTATTTCTCAGATGGAGCCACTGTGCCTTTCAGGGGACATGTCACAATATCTAAAGACAATTTCAGTTGTCACCACTGGGAGATGGAAGCTAGGACCCTCAACTAGTGTGGAGAGGCCAAGGAAGCTGCTAAATACCCTCCAGTGACCATGACAGTCCCCACAACACAGAGGCACCGAGCTGTATATGTCAGTGGTGTTGAGGATGAGAAACGACCTTTTTTTCCTTGAATGGGTGGTGTTGGGATGAACACATATCTTCACTTTCCAAGAAATCAATGTATTGCATGTCACAGAAATTAAATTATTAATGAAGAATAGTAATTCAGTTTCCCATATTTAGAATATCTTCACAGTAATTAGAGACTGGTGAGCAACACATTCTTTTTAAAAATTCTTTTTATCAGGGGCTCATACAACTCTTATCATGATCAATACCTACATCTGTTGTATGCAGACCACATTTGTACATTTGTTGCCATCATCATTCTCAAAACAGCCTCCTTCCACTTAGACTCTTGGTATCACCTCCTCATATTTCCCTTCCCTCACCAGTACCCATCCCTCATGAACCCTTAATAATTTACAAATTATCATTATCTTGTCATGTCGCACACTACCCAATGTGTCCATTCACCCACTTCCCGGTGGTCCGTACCCCAGGAAGGAGGTTATTTGTAGATCCCTGCAAATGATTCCCTCCACCCTCCTGGTATCACCACTTTCACTACTGGTCCTGAAGGGATCATCAGTCCTGAATTCCCCATGTTTCAAACTACTATCCTTACCAGTGTACACCCCCTGCTCTAGTCAGATTTGTGAGGTAGAATTGGAATCATGATATTTGGGGGGGCGGCAGGAAAGAAGCATTTAAGAACTGGAGGAAAGTTGTATATTTCATTGGAGCAACACATTCTTAAATATTCTTTTGTCAATTGATAAATTAAAACATCTATGGAACAAATACCCCTGAATTGTAGTATTAGGCTTCAAATGAGTAGCTTATTTCTCAGTATATGAGGAAACAGTAGTTTACCTTCACAGCTCACTAATCTTTTAAAATATAAATGGTAAGCATTAAGAATCCTTGCCTCTAACATCAATATCATAATTTTATTGTCATCATTAGCATTACTACTTATTATATGTTCTTGATATAATAAGCCTTAGGCTAGATTCTCTAGAGGAATAAAGTCAAGTAATTGTATATGTGTGTGTATGTGTATATATATACACATATATACACACACAGAGTGTATTTCAAGGAAATGACTCACAGAGTTTTGAATGCTAGCAAGTCTCAAGTTTTTGAATCAGGCATCAGGATGTAGGCTTTTCTCAATTCACGCAGTTGCAAAGACTGACAACCCCCAAATCAGCAGGTCAGATGACAGGCTGCTGGCTCATATCCTAAGAACTAGAAGTCAAAGGATTACCTGACAGAGGCAGGTGCAAAAGAGGGCATGCTTTCCAAAACCTTCATGTATACTGGATGGAGGACATGCCCTCAAGAAAACTCTTACATCAAATCCCTAAATGGAGAAAAATGACAAAATTCTGAGATTTTGCCAAGTTGCCCCTAACCTCAACCATCACATATGCTAAACTTTGGCTTGTGCTTCACATATTGCCTTTCATTTGTTCTTCATGTTGAGCACATGGGGTCTATTCTATGCCCATTTTGTTTCTAGAAAAAACATTTACATATCCGATCAAGGCTGCACTGCACATTAAGTCACAGAGGTGAGATGCAAAACCTTACCAGTTCCTAGCCTCTCTGTTAATCATGGACACCAACTGCCTTTTATACTAATGTTCTTCTACTTCTAAGTTTCTAGACTTTGTGAATATTTTGTTGTTTTAGATGGCAATAAAAATTAAATGAAAATGTAGCAGAGGCTAAAGAAATGGTTGAAATTGTCACCTCCATGAAGAAGACACTGAACTATGAATTTTGACCTACTCATTCACTCATTCTACATTTAATAAGCACTAAGCATTGAGGACATCAAGCGAATCTGAGTCAGATAGACTCTTCACTGCTTAATGGGTAAAACATTGCATTGAAGCACAGGTCATTTGTTCTTTTCGGTATTTCCAAAAGGAATGGACAGGTAATGTGCATAAATATCAAGAAAGCATGAGAGGGAGACACGGAGCCATGAAGAAGAAGGGAAAGAGGGAAAGGGACACCCAAGGGGAAGACGAAGAGGCAGCTGGACACCAGGCAGCCTTGCCCCAGCACTGTGAGAGTCTCAAAGGAGCTGCCTTTGACCCAGGAGGAGCTGGTGCTTGTCAGGCATCTGTGTCATTATGATGCAGCCTCTTCTCCTCATGACTCCTGTTCTCGCCCTCCCATTCCTGCTGTGCACAGCCCACACAGAGAGCTGGGAAGGGAATTACAGGCTGTCGCATCAGGCCCGGCTGCATCGTGACAGCGCGGCTCACTGCTCACTTGAACTTCCTCCACACACTGTGTTATTTGAACAGCAGAAAGCACCCATGAGGGGCAAAACAAGGCTTAGCAATTTCACTCACACCCCTTGCCACTCATCCACCTGGCCATCAGATTGCCCCACCCTCTTAGCCTTGTGGCTTTATGCACATGACCTATGATGATGGCTGGTTCATCCCAGGCAGGGTGGACCAATCGGCTTGTCTCACTGAGGGGAATTTGTACGAAACACTTGACAGATTGCAATCTCTTTCGTGCAGGTAAGTGGCACAAAGACTCGCTCAGAACAACTCATCTTGACTGTTGGAAAAATGGCACGCAGGAAGCATGCCCTTCTGTGGGGAGAGCAGTGGCAATTCCTCTGTCCCCAACACCCAGTGATGCTTTATCATGAATCAGGACTCCCCATTTGATTTCCCAGCATGCTCCTCACCCCCGAATTCTGCTCTCAACTGATAGGAACCAGGCTACTTATCCATTCTAAGCAAAAATGAAGTCATGAAAACTAGTCTATGAAATCTGGAGTGCTCAGACACCAACTTCTTTAGACTGAGTTTTCATTTCCTAAGCATTTTTAAAAAATCTTTTTCCTCAGCATTTCTGCACCCAGGCTAGTTAGAGTTTATCAATGCCAAATTAACTTTTTTTCATGATGCAAAGAAGAGGATTTGCATGGGGAGAATGATAGCAAGGGAATAACTTCACTGATTTATGTATTGAACAATAGTGCACCTACTCTGTCCAAGCAAGGCTGGGTTCACAGTAAATACCACCCCTCAGAGAACAGTCTAATTGGGTATGGATGTGAGAGGACGTATCGACACTTACTGATTTGAGCAGCCATGAAGCCTTTGAATACAGGTGACAAGAGTCTAGATTAGGGCGTGGGTCAGACATCCTGCTGGAAGAAATGTTGTGGGGTGTACTATTCACAGGTGAGGCAGACATAGGTTCGTGCCCTGACTCAGCTACTCCCTTGATCTGTGAACTTACATCATCTCAATTCCTCAAGTTCTTTGTATGAAAAATGAGGAGAGGGAACCTCCTTCCCAGGGGTGATTTTTACCCTGTCTGCTGAGGATTTTTGGCAGTGCCTGGAGACCTGTTTGGGCATCACGAGTGGATGCTATTGGCTCCAGGGAGTAGAGCCCAGAGCTACTGTTCAGCATTCCACACAGAATTATCCAGTCCCAAATGTCAATCATGCTAAGGCTGAGAAATATGGCACTGACCAGTTTTGTCTTACATAACACACCCACTTAAGTCACACACAGAAGCATATAATACTTAGAGTGCACATAGGAAACTCATGGCCAAGGGGGTTGTGCACTTTGAAAAAATTGTAGAACATTTACATTACTTGCATGGCCACACTGATACACACACACACATATATGTCTTCAGTACAGTGACGTGATTATTAGTTATAGCGTATTCATGTTGGAAGCAACTTAACGTAAGTACTTTCATCTGTATGGAATAGATAGGTCCAGGGAGCAACTGAATTAAGGTTAATACCCAGTCTGAAACCCCATCTCCTTTGGCCTGAAAAAGCAAACAGGCTTTGTTCAGAAAGTCTTTGGGGTGCCATTTGCAGTGAGAGGGATTTGGAGCATGAGTTCCAAGGGCAGGAGAGGGCTGTCACCACACAGAAAGCTCTGCTTTGACAGGTAGTCCTGCCAGCTGACAGAGGCCTACGGTGGAGCATGATATAGAAAGAGTTAGGCATTCCCACAGGTCACTTCCATCTGCATCACCCATGATCATTCTGTGACCTTGGGCAAGTTCCAAGTCAATCTGAAACACATCTGTAAATAGGCATTTGAAAATCCATCTTGAGCTGATGCTGTGATGGTCAGGTGCCCTCAGTCGATTCTGACTTGGTGGCTCTTCAAACAAAAGAATGAAACAATGCCTGGTTCTGTGCCAGCCTTACAGTTGTTGCCATGTTTGAACACATCGTTACAGCCATTAAGAGTCAGTTAGCCCAACACAACTCCAGTCTATGGGCCAGACATTAGCTGGAGACCCTTCCCAGCTCACCAAACTGCTGATCATTGGACCAGGAAAATGAAGTTGGAGGCAGAAAGTCAAAGGCGAGTAGAAAGAGTGTCAAGTGGAGCCAAGGGGAGTTAGCAGGCCCCATGGTGGTCACCAGTCCAAGTTTCAGGAAATCAGATGTATGAATCAGGCCAGCAGGAAGAGGACATGACAAAATGTCTTCTCCATAGCATTTCTTGATAGATATCCAAATAGGCCCTATTCCATCAGGCTGTGACATAAATAAGAGGTCGGACACTACTCATACCTAACCCTCCCCCTAAATTTTATTGAGATATAATGCGCAGTATTTTAAAAGTGTTGTATGTACATCAGCACAGTTTTTCAAAAAAAAATTAGTGGATAAGATTGTATGGAGTCTTATAGTTTAAAACACAAAAGTAAAAAAGAAATCAATTCTCCATTTTTTTAACCAATATTTTACAGGGTTGTAGTAAAACACTTTAGATTTCAAGGATATGGGATTGCATTTCTCAGAAATCAGAGATCACATAAACAGGTTTAACTTCTTACTAGTTTACTTCCCCCTCAAACATAATGGTCACCAGCTCTAATTAGTTATATTAAGTTTCTTTAAGGTCAGGTATCATCATTGTTGCTGTTGTCCCTAGACTTGAGGTGCTACCATTTCAATCAAGATCCACTAATCCTCCTTCAAAAATAAGCTTTGAATTTAGTGGAATTTTGACATGAGGCTGTTCTTTCTTTCCATAAGCTCATTCTGGTTCAATTTGTAGTCGAGACTTTCCTCTCTGACTCATAGTCAAGAGTGCTTCATCCTATCTTCTGATTAACTTTGTCAACCTCAACCTTAAAACTTAAAGGCTTGGCATTTTTCTTCTTTGGGGCACTTGTTTGAATAATAGTATCAGAAACAGTCCCTTCCCTTAGCATTCCTGTATACCAACAATGAACAACATTACCGTTCTTGAGACAGTTGGTTTTATCTCCCTTTTGAAGAACAGATTTTGTATATTTGGGCGGACTCTCTTCCAGAGTCTCTTCAGACTTCTTTTCTTTGGGCTTGTCATCAGTAACCTTCACATTTTTCACCTGCTCACATACTTTATTTATACTTCCAGTATCTTTCAAATGCTTAGTTTCAAAAAGATATTTATAGGCTCTAACTAGATGATCCTTATTTGCTGTTTTAGCCACATTTTTGGTATTTCCTTATAGCTTATGTTCTGCAAGAAAGGAGTCAGAACTGTGATTCTGCAGAAACTTGATTATGTCCTTCTTAGGCAGCCTCCATGATCCAGGCCTACAGAGGAATGCCAGCCACCATCTTCCCTTGCAGCCTGTGCTCCGCTCCGCTAGCCCGCCAGGCTCTATAAGGCTCCACCTTAGGGGTCTGGCAAGGACCCTGCTTGGGCACTGTGAACAGTTAGTTCAAAAATGTCTGCCTCCCTCCTTTCTTCATGTTTTGCTCCCCATTACCCTTCAACACCCCCCGTTGTATCCACAATAAGCTATTATACCAATTATGATCTCTATACATCTGCTCCTCCTGTGCTTCATATCCTGGAAAACATACAAAACAAAAAGAAAGAAAAGACCACCGGCAATACTGAAATGAGTCAAAGGAAACATACCTCTGTCAAGAAATACTTAAAACTAGAACAGATCCAAAATGGGTCAAGAGAGAGATCAAATGACCAGGTATCACATTGTAACCTAGTTCCATCCACCATAGTCAAGTTTACAATGGTCTCTGTATGATAGCAAGGTTGTTTGTGTCCCTCGTCTGTGATCAGAGAAAAGCGACCAGAGTCTTAATCCTTGTGGGGACCCTGCAGATGGAGTCTGGACTCCTGCTATCATTCAAAGCCTTTTGCAAATTCAGTGTTCAAAATGTTTGCTCGGATGCTTTTCTCCTCACCATATCTGAGTTTTGTAATTGTCATCTTTGGATCACACAAGCTGGTGTCCTTCTTTTGTGTGGACTTAGTTGACTCTTCGCTTAGATGACTGCTTGTTTTAATACAAGCTTTTAAGACTCCAGACACCATTCCAATAGATAGCCGGGGACCATCTACTTTCTTCACCACACTTTGCTGTAGCAACCTTATCTTCAGTGAACTCTTTATGAAAGCAGTCGAACAGGGCCGTGTCATAAGAACTAATTGTTCTTAGGCTGGAGCTAGGATTAAATGGAAGCCTGAGACCCATTCATGGTTTATATACGTCTCTGGTTCACCTTAGAGTCCTCATTGTCATTTTGTGTTACGGAACATTATCAATTATCCCCATGGGGCATAAGGCAATTCTATTGCTAGAGTCATTAATTTATCCAGTGGCATAAAATGTGACATACTCTTAAAGAAAAGTATTGATGTCAGTATAATCCAACTCCAAATCGCAGTCCATGAGGTGTTGATTTGTATCAAGCTGAACTCTTAAATGGTTTATCTGAACCATGGGGATGCTACAATCACTTTATTATTAAGTAACATTTCACTTGTGTGTGATATTGATGGTGATTTTCTATCATTTTCACATTCTGTTGGATTCCACATTCTTTGGAAAGGGCACAACTATGAAAGTTTTGAACGGTAACCCCAAAGGAGCTGGGGTATTTGGTACAGTTCAGAATCCAAAAAGTATCCCTTCCCTTTTCTGTCCCTTAATCTGCTCAGGCCCTCGGCCCCTTGCTTCCATAGGGCTCGGCTTTGCTTATTGGTTTTTAAATGAAATATTCTCTAAAAGAGTCATTGGATATTTTCTCAAGAATTCTGAACAGAATCTCATAACAAACAAAAATCCTATTACCTCTTGCCGCTAAGAGGAGCTCACTGAAGCACATGTAAGCCACCAGGATGATCTCCTCAATCACTACCTGGCTTGACTTGGTGCTGCAACTCGTTTGAGGTTAAAGCTGCAGTTCCCACCTTTTTCCTGGAGGAGGCAATGCAGCTCCATTCTTTCAAGCCCACGGCAGCTTCTGTTTTCAAAGCCCCTACGTCTGGAGACAGGGAAATTATAAATATTCCTTTGAGTACTTCTTTCTTGCTCTGCCGAGATCAAGGGGTTTTTAAACGTCATTTTGAAGCAGCAAATGAGTCTGCATGATACGTGCTGATTTTCTCTCTCTCTAAAGATAATCCATTTAAGAAATATGGAAGAATTAAGCTGTTGTTCCCCTCCCATCTGGGAAAAACGGGGTCCTTCATAACATCATTTTTTTCCCTGGCCATCTCAAGTGAACTCAATGGCTAGAAAGAGGAAGCTCATCTTCTTAGTCTTTTTTTGGACATCGACTGTATGTCTGGGCCTGCGTGTGTCTATAGGTAGGTAGGCAGGCAGGCAGGCAGTTACTAGTTTTCATTGAGTAGATCCTGGATCACAGAGCAGATCATTCGACGCGCCACAGGGGTTTCCAAGGATGTGACCCCTTAGAAGTAGATTGCCATGCCTGTCTTCTGAGGCCCCACTTAGTGGCTTCAAAATGCTAACCTTTTGCTTAGAAGCCGAGTGCCTAATCCTTTGTACCACTGGCTTAGTTCTCTGACATTGCTGTGATCGAGTTAGGTGGGTGACTTTAACAAACAGGAATGGATTTTCTCATAGTATAGCTGGGTAGAAGTCTGGAGACAGGGTCTTGTCTCTAGGTCAGTGGTTCTCAACCTTCCTAATGCCACGACCCTTTAATACAGTTCCTCGAGTTGTGATGACCCGTATGGGGGCGTATCTGCATGTGGGTGGACCTGCCTGGAGAAAGATAGGGGGAGCAGTGTCTCAGTTCCTAAGATCAATGGAAATATGGTCTTAGGTGTGCCCTGTAAAAGGGTTGTTAAGCCCGCAAATGGACCTACTGGTTGAGACCCACTGCCCGAGGGGCTGGCTCTGGGGCAAGTTCTTCGTCCCCTGGAAATCTCTGTGTCATGTGTCACCTGACTTCACTCATTTCTGCTTCTTCAATTACTTGTTTAACCTCTCTTCAGTTTCAAAAGAGATCAGTTTCAAATGCATCCTACTTCAAAGATGGTCAGTAACAACAAAGAAATCCCATTCCCAAATGGGGTTCTAACCACAGGACATCAAGTCAACTCTGACTCACAGTGACTTTATAAGGCAGAGTAGGATTGCTCCATAGAGGTTCAGAGGCTGGGCATCTTTACAGAACCAGACAGATTTATTTATCCTTTGCCCTTAGAGTAGTTCATGGGCTTGAATCACCAACCTTGTGTTTAACCCACCACACCACTAGAGTGCTCTCTAACCACAGGTATAGATAGAGGTTAGGATAGACAACACGTTTTCAATGGGGAGGAGGGTACAGTTTAGCCCATAACTTCCACTTAGGGACTTGATAGATCAGAGAATAAAATGAGAGCCATATTGATCTTCAGCCCGCCCTGGGCATTTCGGATACATCCTGTGCTGGCTGGTGTCTGAGCCGCAACCAATTTCCAATGATTCTTACTCAGCGCGAGTGTTTCTTCCCTCTTCCTTCCGTGATTTAAGTAGATAATGAAGTCATGTTGACTTTGCAGTAGAAGTCAAACGGGCAACTCAAAACTCATTGCCATCGAGTCTGAAGTGACCAGACATCCCATTTTTAACAATTTAACAATGTCCCGTGGTGTTTTAAAATTAAAATGAATATACTATAATACTATTTTGTGTTCTATGAAAATATGTGTTGCTCCATATAGACCAAATTTTTAATCAAGAACTCCCCCACCCCACCCCTGGTCAATGGTGTCTCATTTAAAATCTGGTCACTTTGAGTTGCTTCAGAGCCACAGTGACCTTACAGGACAGAGGAGAACTATTTCATAGTTTCTGAGACTGTAAATTTTACAGGAGCAGACAGCCTCATCTTTGTTCAGCAGAACAGCTGGTAGGTTTGAACTATCAACCTATGGTTAGCAGTCCAATGTGTAACGCACTCTGCTCCCAGAGCGCCCAGGAAAACAGGTAGGCCGCTATTAGTAAATGCACGCATCTAGCGACACACAGCTGAGCAACTTGGTGAAATCACAGTGTAAATAGAGGTTTATTTGGCGTTGTATGGCAAACATGAAGCCAAAGCCTTTAGCTCCATGCTGATAGTAGCAAACATATTAACAAATCCTTGCATATGCTTTTAATGATTTGCAAACAGTCTCATGTTCATTCTATCCTTGAAGCCCCCCAACAGTTCTGTGAGATAGGTAAGGCAGGAATTGAATTTGCAATGAACTCTTATGTGACATCTTCAACTTTGCACATGGTAGAAAATTTGGGGAATGTATCCGCATCTCCCTTCAGAGAGCAAGTTCACCTTAAGACTAGCTAGATATTAAGGTGATTTTAATCAGTCTGTAGAAAGTGGGTATAATCCCTTCTGATCAGAAAAGCAGGGTCACTGACCATTCTACAACAGGTGCTAGGGGGGAGGGGGGAATTAATTATGGCCAGTGCTGAGCTGATCAGGGTTCCAGGGAAAACTATCAACCCTCCTCTTTTTATGGAGGCATTTCAAAGGAAACTTACTATGACAATCCTTACTTCCATTTACTGCTTTCTTGCTGCCTATTTTTGAAAATTACTCTCTCTCTCTCTCTCTCTCACACACACACACACACACACACACACACACACACAAAGAGCTTTGGTCCAATACTTAGGAATAATTGCAGAAGGAACTTGTGGTAAGCAAATAGCCCTGAGGAAAACTGGTAAATTTCAGGTCAGGATGCTCCATAATCATCAAAGTGAATTTACTTCTGTAAAGCACCCCATTGTCATCAATAGGCCTATATGATGCCCTGGGCTCCGAAGAAGCATTTATAGCTGGGTGTCTGCCAGGAGAAAGAGCTGCAGAGTCCTTCTGAGCCAAGGCTAACCCCAATGATGACCCTGATTCCACTACTTTGAGCAATCCTCCCCAGACACGAATGTTAGAAGCCCAAAGTGCAGTTATTCTTCCATGCTGGGGTTGAATGGATGGTCTGCCAATCAGAGAAGCAAGCTATTTCTTAGATCCAAGATTTTATGAGGACAGTGACAGCATTCTTACCCTCCATGCTGGAGAACTAGCTGTGCCAGACAGTGAACCTCACCCAAAGCTAGCACATGTTTTTCGATGAAGGCTTGTGTGTTATTGAGATGGTGACTAAGTTTCAGTGGAACTTTCTCCTACTCAATAGCTCGTTCCAGAAACTAGGACAGACTAGGAAGAAAATCCTGATGATATTCTACTGAAAAATCATTCAATAACATACCCCCCGGGGGGGAGGAACAGAAACAGTGAGGGAAGGGAAACAGGGGTCAGTGTAAGATATCAAAATAATAATAATTTATAATTTATCAAGGGACCATGAGGGTGGGAGGAGGGCGGAGGGAAAAAGAGGAACAGGTACCAAAGGCCCAATAGAAAGTAAATATTGAGAGAAGAATGATGGTTGCATATGTACAAATATGCTAGATACAATTGATGTATGGATTGTTATAAGAGCTATAAGAGCCCCATAATGATCTTTTAATAAAAACAAACAAAAAGCCCTGATAGTATGTAGCAAGAAATTGGTGAGGATCAAGATAATTCACCTTCATAGATGGATGGGAAGAGGGTGCATTGTAGCTCTTTGTAGCTGCTCTGAACAAATGCATCTCTTCACACTTCACCATTAATAATAAAGGAGTCTTGGTGGAGTTATCTGATAAACATTGGCCTGCTATTCTGAACTGTCAAAGGTTCAAAGAAGAACAGTTTAAAGACTTGCCTCAGAAATATTATAAAGCATAGTTATAAGTACGCATGAACTCAATAGCAGTGATTCTTCATTAATAAACATTTGATGATCATAAGAAATCATTTGATAAAACCCCAATGACCACAGCCATCTAATCTGCAACTCAACCCAGGGATGGTGCAGGGCCTGGCAGCGTTTTGTGTCACTCACTGGGCACTGGGGTGACAATGCCATGACTCAAGCAAATGCTCACACACTCACTGCCATGGAGTTAATTCTGACTCATAGCTACCCTCTATGAGAGGATAGAACTGTCCCTGTGAGTTTCCGAGGCTGTAACTCCGTATTTTCTCCTGAGGAATGGCTAGTGGTTTTGAACTGCTGACCTTGCGATTAGCAGCCTACTGTATACCTCATTATGCAACCTAAGCTAACTATTGAAACTTTGAGAAGAGTGGAGGCAAGGGCAGAACCAAGGACAGCACCCTGTGAGCAGCCATCAAGAAAACTCTTTTCGATTTACCTAGGGCTATGGTTTCCAAGTTTCATGGCACCAGCACCATGTGGAGGGCTTGTTAAAACTTAACGGCTTGGCTTCCCACCCTCCACCCCCCACCTAGTTTCTGAATCAGTGTGGAGTAAGTCCAAGAATTCACCTTTATGACGAATTTTTGGGTGCTGCTACTTTGAGGGGAACCCTAATTTGAGAACCACCGAGCCAGCGCCATTAATCCAGATGGCTTCGGTTTGGATTTTCAGAATTTCCTAGATAGCCCATCACCTGGCGCAGAGCTTTATATCTAATATACAAAGACACTTGGTGAAATTTCTTTGTGGAAAACCAGGTATTTCAAGCATCGATGAAGCAATATTCACTAATACTTACACAGTGTAAACCAAACCCAATTCACGTCGGTGTCATCGAAATGATGCCGACTCACAGTGATCCTATAGACAGGGTGGAACTACCCTTGTGGGGTTCTGAGACTGTCACTCTGAGAGCAGAAAGCTTCTCGTATACAGGAGTAGAGAAACTCTAATACATTTGACTATATGAACCTAAGGTTGTCCTGATGGAATATTGCCTACATGTTGGGCTGTGTGTTAGTCCAGGTAGTATAGCAAAACAAATTCATAAACATGCATATGAATATAAAGGAAAGGTTTATATACAAGAAGAATGGAATATTGAGAAAGCATCCCAACCTACTCCATTCCAAGGTCATGAATCTGATATTAGCCCATATGTCTGAAACCAGCCTATAAAGTCTCTTTCCAATTCATGAAGCATGTGCAATGACACCAGGATAATCACAGGCCAGTGGGTGCAGAGTCTTGTGTGTCCAGCGGCAGTAGAAGCAGGTGTCCCCTCATGGCTCCTCATTTCCAGGGCTCAGGGTCCATCAGCAGTATCCATTGGTGGTAAAAGCATCTCAGTGCTGTGGCTTTTCTGGCTTCAGAGGTCTGGTTCCATCAGGGTGAGCCAGTGTGGCTTCTCCTCCGGCTCCTCCTGTTCCTGGGATGCTGCCATCTTGTCTTGTCAGTCCAGTGTCTCAAATGACTAAGGAAATGGTCTCTCATTTCCATGAGGAAAATATTGTGAGACTTCCCAGAATTCCCAGAGAAAGTCATGCCCACACAGAGGTCTTATTGGCTATCTCCAAATTGACAGACTACTCCACCCCAACATTCCCAATCATGAAACTGACACGAGTACATGACTGCTACAGGCTGCTAACTACAAGGTCAGCAGCTTTAAACCACCAGTCACTCTGAAGGTGAAAGACAGGACCTTCTACCTCCATCCTCACAACTGTGCCTTTGCCAGATCCCATGGTGGCAGCCACTGTGCGACCATCTCCTGAAGGGCCTCCCTGTTTTTGTCTGCCTCTTCACTTTACCAAGCATGATGCCCTTCGCCAGGGACTCGTCTCTGGTGAACACAGAGCCAAAGTCTATGAGATAAACTTTCAGCACACTTGCCTCTAAGGCAGCAGGCCTCCACCTGTGGGTCGCGTCCCCTCTGGGGGTTGAACGACCCTTTCACAGGGGTCACCCAATTCATCACAGTAGCAAAATAACAGTGATGAAGTAGCAACTAAAATCATTTTATGGTTGAGGGGGCACCGCAACATGAGGAACTGTGTGAAAGGGTCGCGGTCTTAGGAAAGTTGAGAATCACTGCTCTAAGGAACACTGTGACCGTACTTCCTTCAAGACAGATAGACATGTTGGTTCTTTTGTTAGCAGTCCATGGTACTTTCAATATTATTCTTCAGGACCACAATTCAAAAGCATCTATTCATCTTCAGTCTGCCCTATTCAATGTCCAACTGTCACATGCATACGAGGCAATGGAAAATACCATGGCTTAGTCTTCAGAGTAGTATCCTTGCTTTTCAGTGCTTTGAAGAAGTCTCATGCAGCAGATTTACCCGATGCAATGCATCTTTTGATTTCTTAACTCTTGCTTCCTCATTCAGGGTTAATGCTTTATAAAACGTAAAACATTCATTTCCCTAGAAGAGTTATCATCTGTTTGAAGATTTGAAACTGAAAATTTCTGTATACATGCCAAATATAATTGTTGTATTACCAATGCATGTAAAGCTAAACAACCCTGGGGAGTATGTAATCTTGTACCTGGAATGCAATGATTAAAAAGAGAGAAATCACTCTCTCTCCCTTATTTCCCTGGAAATATTTCTTTTTGTTTGTTTGTTTGTTTTCTTGGGGGGGCATCACTGCTCTCCGGTGGTGGGAGTAGGAGGCCCAGCCCCACTGCTGGAATTGAACCTCCATCCCAGTGGGCCGCAGTCCCGCACACAACCACTATGCCACCGGAGCTCAGCCCCCTGGAAATATTTCTAAGGCAGGCCTTAGCAAGTTTCAAGTAGATCCAGAGACCAAAAATCTACGTTGAAGAGTCATCACTGAAGGATACTGTTATATGGATGTCCAGGTGGTGGAAATACAACACAATAGAGATTCTAAATTTGCTCACTCTGCAAGTGCAAGAGAAGACAGGATCAAAGACCCACAAGCTCTGTGTTAGTCCAGGTTGACTAAAGAAACACATTCATAGACACTCATATGTGTATAAGAAAGAACTTTACATAAAAAAGTAATTGTATATTAAGAAAATATCCCAGCCCAGTTCAGCTCAAGTCCATAAGTCCGATATTAGTCAAATGTCTGATACCAGTCTGTAAGATCCTCTTCACACTCACGCAATATATGCAATGGTGCTGAATGCAGGAAGATCACAGGCCAGTGGGTGGAAATTCTTGTGGATCCAGTGACGGTGAAAGCATCTTAGCACTGACATGGGTGTCTACACGGCTCCTCCAGTTCTGAGCTCATGCTGCCATCAGCGTAGTTCCATGTGGCTTGTCAACACGAATGTCTCACAGGCAGACAGCATCTCCTGCCTTCAGGGAAAAAGACAGTTCATTGGCTGTGACCTGATTGACAGAGCAGACTCAACCCCTTTGCAAGTTGAGAGGAGATTATGTAATTGCCACAAGCTCCTCAGTTGATGGATTGATAGGCAACTTTCTCCAACACGATGACATAAAGGCAGAAGCCAATGTCTGACCTGCCTTGGGCTTTGGGTGACAATTGCATTTATGCAAATGATCTTAGTCTCAGGGTCAAGCAGTAGCAAAATGTTGGTTAAGTCAACCTTTTCACCAGTTAAAGCAGTGGGTCTCAGTGCTGATTGCACAATAGAGTAACTTGGATTGCCTGAGGCCCACCCAGATCAATTACATCTTTAGTGGTGGGGTTCAGCTGGGTTCCAAGTATACTACTCAAGATCCCCAGGTGATTCTAATGTGCAACTGGCGTTGAGCTGAACTGAGTTCCTCTGATCCTTCATTGAAATCTTTCTTGCCTGGAACAGCATTTTCTCTGGTTGAATAGCAAGGTTATTAGGATAAATGTCTTAAATTTATGGAAAACAGTTAAGTGTTCTTGGAAAATCAGGCAGCATAGATGGCAATTATTGGTTCTACGGCAGTGCTCTCACCTGCCATGAGGAAGACTTTGTTTGATTCCTGGATGATGCATATTATGCTCCATTATCATCCTATCCTCAGGGGAGTCTTGTGTGTTGTTAGGGTGCTAAACAGCTTGAAGCAGGGCTTCCTGTCTAGGATGGACTAGGAAGAAAGGTCTGGTGATCACTATTTCTATAAATCAGCCAGCAAAATCCTTATGGATCACAGCAGTCTAATCCAGTGTCAAAACATAATGGTTGGAGTAGGAATGAAGCCTTTGAATACAGGTGGGGTCTCTTAAGATGTGACAGTCAAGATGTGGGCTAGACAAGTACTGGAGGGTCTGCTTCAAAGGGGCCTCACTCTTCTTACTGGCAATTTGCATCAATAAGCCGCTGTTCCTTTCCATGGGGACTGCCTCATTGGGCTGCTTGAGGGCTCACAGCGTGGCAGCTGGCTTCCCTTAGAGCAAGTGACCCAAGGAAGCGACAGGCAGAAGCTACAATGTCTTTCAGCCTTGAAAGTCACACTCCTTTGTTTCTGTCATATGTTAAAGGTGGGGGATACAATTCAGTCCTCTTCAGTGTTGGAGGAGAGGGGGGTGGTAAATACTAGGAGATAGGACTCATTGGGGGCCACCTTGAAAGCAGGGGCCTACCCTTGGTTTGAAAGACAAGGGTGCTGAAGTTTAGAGCCGTAGAATTTGTCCAAAGTCTCATCACCTTCACATTTCAATATTTGCTGTGCTTTCAACCTGACTGATCTTTACCACCTACAATAGCTTATATTTCACTAGAACACCAAACGATACTTATCTCTGGGGAGATTAGCACGTTACTTCCAAATTCAAAGAAGCCTGCTTCTCTGATGCTTCTACCACAGGGAGCCTTGAGCAATCAAACTGCAAGCAAAAGTCATACCTTGAGCTCTGAGGGGCGTTTTCCCTTCCCTTTCTCAAATCTTGAGGGGAAGGTACTCCAAAAGGAGGGAGAGGGCAGGAGAACCTTGGAGGGGAGACCAGTTCACATGCTGCAGGGATCAATGTTGCCTTCTTGTTAAACGCTTCCCTTTCCTGGGCTTGCCTCCCAGAGGAAACAGGATTCTTGCTCTCTCGTTTGCTTTACAAGGGTGGAAACAAAAACCAAGCAGAGGGTATCGCCAAAAACCAAACCAGCAGAAAGGAGAGCCCTCCCCAGAAGCTGGCGTTTCATGACAAACAGATGAGCAAGAAACATGCAGACAGTGACCCTCTAAAGACAGGGTTTTTCCCTGTGGAAACTTGTGAACACACACACAGGCTTTGAAGCATAAAACTCATAACTACAATAAATAGATCCTTTCTCCTTAGAATCCTCTTTCAAACGGCCATCTTCTAAAAAAGGAGATAACAGGAAGGAACCCCTTGTATATTCTCTTTCCCTTTTCAATCAGTTAGAAACCGACAAGGCCTGTCATCTCAGATCAATGTAACTAGGCAGGAAACATGACAACTTTCTCCCGGCATGACCTATTTTGTCTAATGGGACCCTCTTCTTTGCCCTCTGACAAGCTAACTTCTCTCCTGAGTTCCATTTATAGCAGGCTTTTATTAATGGTTAAATTGTTAGGAACAGCTCTATCTCCCTCACAAAGCCCATTTCATATCTAGGCAGTGCCTGGGTTATGAACAAAATCCAGTCCTAAGGTCTTAAAGTTGAATCGGTAGGGGGAGTCAGGGCAGGTGCCATTGGTGGTTTGGAAATACTTGGAAATACTCTTCCAAGAAATGCTTATTTGGCCCAATGATAACGTGACCAGATTTTAAGTGGGACACCATTGACTGGGGTGAGGGGTAGGTTTTCTTGATTAAAATTTTGGTCTATGTGGAGCAACAAAAATTTTCATAGAATGCACGAATAGTATTGTAATATATTTATTTTCATTTAAAAACGCCACGGGACGTTGTTAAATTGTTAAAAAGCAGGACGTCTGGCCATTTGAGCCCTAGGACCAGTGCTGTGAGGTCTGGCCATGTCTGACTTCTCTCTTCACCTGGGAGGACAGTTTGCAGATTCCGCTGCCTGCTTGTTGCTGCCGCCCAGGTGATTCTACTACAGGGCTGGAATCTTAATGCCCCACAGCTGTCACAGTGACCTCTGTGCGTTGCTCCTCAACACCCTTTCGCCCTTGGTTTTGGTTGCCAGAAAAATGTTTGAAAATGCCCACAATGAACAAAACAGCGACAATGTCCCTCTCCTAGTGGGGAGTCTTCAGGGACTTTATCCTTCAGGGCTATATGAGCTGGCTCACTTGCTCCCGTTTTGCTCATCTAGCAGTTCTGTCCAGGTTGACCATTCCTGGCTCTATGCTTAGCCAACTCGCTGCCATTGAGTCAGTTCTGACTCACATCAACCCTCTAGGACAGGGTGGACCTGCCCCTGGAGGTTTCCAAGACTTTGGATTTTGAAGGAAGTGGACAGCCTCATCATTCCTCCCTTGAAGGGGCTGGTTGGTTTGAACCCCTGACCATGTGGTTAGCAACTTCGTGCATAGCTCACTGCACCATCGGGGTCCCCAAACTTATCAAATATCCCCATAGAAACAGAACTCACAGACCCCTACCTACACACACACACACACACACACACACAATTCCCTCTCAAACGAAACTCATCGCCATGGAGTCAATTCCAACTCATAGAGACCCTACAGGGGAGACACACACAACCGTTTTTCTAGATTCTTGATTCTCAAAGTATGGTCCCAAACCCTATCCCAGACCCACTGAGTCAGAATCTGGGATTCCTAAGACCATTAAAATCTGAGGAGTGCACCCAGGCCTGTGCACCTCAATTTGTTTAGCTCAACGGAGCATCAGGGAGCTTTGAAAATGATGCACTGCAGCCCCACAGAGTCTGAGGTCAGTGGTTTAGGGCCGCCTGGGCTCTGGGAGATCTGAAACCTCCCCCAAGTGATTCCAACGTGTAGCCTACTTGGAGCTCCCACCCTGGGTGGTTTCCAAACAAAAGAATTAAACCAAACCCCTGTAACTTGGAGAGTGATTTGCAACAGCCTCTAAACAGGATCCAAATGGCTTCTTCCCTTTCCATGCAAATACTTCTTTTGTGGACCATTTCCCCCTTTTAAGATGATAAGATGACAGTCTTTTTCGATGATGTCAAACAGTAGGATCAGGCTCTATCTAGCTTTTAAAATAATGGTTGGAATGATGGGGGGAGGGAGGGGTGTGGAGGGAGAGTGGGCGGATTGAAGGTATTTCTTTTTACTTGCTCAGATGGTTTTTGTCTCTTTTTTTTCTTCAAGAAGTAAAAGTCATCAAAATCATCCCTCCAAACCCCTTGCTGATTTTTTAAAAATGTGTGCTTGGAAAAAACCGTATAAGCATTAAATAGCAAATTCTTATCAATAAAACTGTTTGCATGAACTGTATAATTATGTAAAGAACCCATGCAAATTGGGAAGCAACCATTAACACCTTAATAGATAAATAGATAAAGGAAATGAACTCACAATTCACTGAAGTGGATCTATAATTAGCCGACCAGCATGAGCACGTGCAGCCTCACTAGTAATCAAAGGGCTCCTAAGCGAAACGAGTCCCCAATTTTCTCCTTCCATACATTTCACAGAGATGAGCGGGGCGGGGGGGGGAGGGATGGTCATGAAACAGACATTTATTTATTTAGTTATTTATTCTTTCAACAAATAGGGTGCTTCGGCTCTACAACAGGCACCCCACCTGCCTAGAAAGAGAAGTAGAATAATAACAGTAGCAAGGCCAAGCCCTCATGGATTTACATATCTCCTCCCCCAGGCCTGTCTTAGTGTAAGTCTATCCTAAAGACCAGGTTAATGTGGCGGGGGCGGGGCGAGTCTTATCCATTACTCGTACTAAAATGGAGTCAGCATGGAAATGCCCAATCATAGGATTTGTTGTTAAGCGCCATGGGGTCCCACCCTTCTTGTTGGGATGTTACGTGTACCACAAAGTGAGACTCTGCCCACCTTGCTCTATCCTCACAAGTGACACGAGGTCCGAGCCCCTGAGTGCAGCCACTGTTGTTCCGTCATGCTGAGGGCCTTTTTCTCTTTACCTTGGACCATCTACTTTATCAAGCACAATGTTCTTCCCCAGGGACTGGTCCTTATACTTTGTCAGCCAGGTATAGGAGATGAAGTCTGGCCACCATAGTGTCTAAGGCATATTCTGGCCGCACACTTTCCAAAACAGGTTTGCTTGTTCTTCTGGGAGTCCTTGGCACTTTCCACATTCTTCCCCAGCACCATAATGCAAACGCATCCCAATTGAGTAAACTATGGTGAGTCCACTTGATGAAGTATGAGGGGGACTCTTTGGAATCTAATGAACGATTCCTGAAAAAAAAAAAGAACAAAACACAGAAAGCTAGGGCAAAAACAGTTCAGTAATGAAATGTCCTTTGAAAACGATACATGATAATCATCCCCCAGTCAACATATACAGTAGATGCTTTTATGTTTTCATCTCTGAAAGAGTGTTTTTTGTTTGTTTGACCTGGTTCATTGGTTCTTGGTTCATTTAACCTTGAGAAGTTTCCCTCTTCTCTCTCTCTCCCACTGCCTCACTTTCTCATTCTAAACTTTGTTCTATTAGCTTTGGGAACTGATATTTCCCAAACAAGACCTTGAGGATACACATGCTCATCTCCAAGCTCAGAATCAGCTCATTGCCATCCAGTGCATTCAGCTTCACAATTAGCCTACAGGACAGGGTAGGACTGCTCTCCAGGGTTTTTGAGCCCATGAATGTTTCCCAGCCAGCCAGCCTGCCTTCTCTGTGAAAGAGTTGTTGAACTTGAGCTGTTGACCTGGCCTTCACCAGGGCTTTGGTAACTTTTAAGAGCCTTGTGAAAATTCAATGCATAGAGGGAAGAATATCCACCTGTTCACTTAACATTTGTGCATTTTGTTGTGGTTGGAAGCTGTCAAGTGGCTTCTGACTCATAGACACCCTCTGTCCCACAGAATGAGACGACACCAAGTCCTATGCCATCCCCACCATGGTGCTTGTCTTTCAACCCACTGTTGTAGCCACTGTGTCAATCCACCTTGAGTCCAGGCAACCTCAAAGTACAGCCTGTGGGCCACATGCAGCCCGCCAAGGACATTTATCTGGCCTGCCAGGTGTTTTTGCCGCAGCTGTTTGTCCTGCTTAGCAGCTGACTGATCCCAGGCCGCAGGGAATTAGTTCATATTGTTGTTGTTGTTGTTGTTGTTGTTTTAAAAAAAATCTATAGTCCGGCCCTTCAACAGTCTGCTGGACAGTGAACTGGCCCCCTGTTTAAAAAGTTTGAGGACCCCTCAAAGCCCTTTCTCTTTTTTGATGCCCCTCAACTTTACAAAGTGTGAGGTCCTTCTCCAGGGACTGGTTTTGCCTGACAGTATGTTCAAAGTATGTGAGAATAAGCCTTGTCATCTTTGCCTCTAAGGAGCATTCTGGTTGTGCTCTCTTCTAAGACACGGTTGTTTCTTCTTTTGGCAATCCATGGCACTGACAATATTCTTTACCAGAACCACAATTCAAATGCACTGATTCTTCTATGATCTTCCTAATTCAATGTCCAACTCTGTATGTTTTATCATATATACTTGAGTATGAGCTGACCCAAATATCAGTAGAGGCGCCTAATTTTACCACAACAATGAAATTTAAAATGTGTGGAAAAACTTGCTTTCCACGTGAGTATATACAGTACTGTAAAAAAGGAAAAAAAACAACCTTCTAACGACAAACAGAATTGCTGAACTCTGAGAAGCAATCATGACTTTTTGTGTTCATTAGCATAAGGATATACATACATTTTAGGCCCAATCTTTGCTAGAGTCGAGATCTATTTATCAAAGGCACTGTCAACATGTATAGACTGCTTTTGCCCTTTTTACACCAGTTTTCAAAGAGAGACTTTTGTGTGGAGCAGCGGTTCTCAATCTGTGGGTCAGGACCCCTTTGGGGTCTCCCAAATCATAAAAGTAACCAAGTGACAGTGATGAAGTAGCAATGAAAATGGTATGTTTGGGGGGGCCACCACCACACGAGGACCTGTAGGAAAGGGAGGCAGCATGAGGCAGGGTGAGTAGCACTGGTATTGAGGAAAGAGCTCTACTAAGGCTTGGATTCTCCCTCAGCCATGAACGAGTGGTGTGACCTGGACCAACTGAGTCAGTCTGGATTTTAATGTCCTAATTTCTGAATTGAAGAGTAGCTCCCAAACAACTCGAGTTCCACTCCTCTTTGCAATTAACCTTGCTGTTTTATAAGATTAGAAACCAGTGATGCCCCCACAAGAAATTGTAAAAAAAAAAAAAAAGATTAGAAACATGGATAGCTGTAATTTTGCCTAATGGTGCTTCAGTGGCCATGTTTTTTCTTGGACCACTGAGTCTTTGGACTGCTCACTATGGCCAGTACTCTTGATCTCGAGGGCAGCATGCTTTTTTAGGAATGGGTTATGAGAGAAAGACAAAGAGGCCCATAGGTTCCACATATCCTGTTACCTGTATGACCAGAAATTGGTCGGCCAGTGGGGGCGGGTCCACTGGCTATTTTGTTTGGATGGAAGTACAAGTGTCCTGATGATGCTGTTGGGTGAGTGTTCTCCTGCTAACCGCAGGGTCGGCAGTTTAAATCTACCAGCACCTCTGCAGGAGAAAGAAGAGGCTGTCTGCAACAATAAAGATCTACAGCCGCAGAAACCCCAGGCAGACTTGCTATGAGTTCGAATCATCTTCGTGGCAGTGGGTTTGGAGTTTTGGTTTGTGGTGTTCTTTTTTTTGGGGGGGGGGAGGTATAAGAAATGATTTCTCTTTGGCTACCCAAAGTGCTGAGAGCAAAACCCAATTTTGTTGGCTGCCTCATAGTTTGAGAAACAGTTTAAAATTATTTTTGGCTTAGATCTTTGTTGGAGAGTGGCCGTGTGGCATAAAAGAAAGTGTTCAGCCAGGGTGCAATTTAACACTGATGAAACACACAACTCCCTCTGGTACTTTAATGCACCCCTCCCCCATGACTCCAGTTCTACCTCACAGAAATCCTTCTTGACCAGAGTATGTACATAAGTTTTTCACACACGGGAGCCAGGACAGATAACGCCCTCAAAAACAGTAATGGGAATAGCAATAGCATGAGAAGGGGGAGAAGAGGAAGACAGGAGAAATGGATAACAATGATGGATATATAACTTCACATACACACATACATGGGGACAAATAGCACATATATGGTGAAGGGGTACAGATAAGATATTAAAAATAATCATATATAATAGTTTGGGAGCTACTCTTCAATTCAGAAATTAGGACATTAAAATCCAGACTGACTCAGTTGGTCCAGGTCACACCACCCTAATTTATCAAGGGTCCACAAGGGTGAGAGGTAGGGAAAACAATAAGAACGACTTGTATACAGGAAGTCTGTACCCATAAAATGATTTTAAAAGCAAGAGTCCTGGGGGTGCCCCTGGATGCCCGGGAGTGGGATTTGGTGGCTAAGCCTTTGGTGTGCTGGATTGGTGCAATACTCGTCTGCCTGCCCCACAGGGTGGGCGTGGTGGTGACAGGAGTGGGTGAGCCTGCTTTGAGACTCAGGAGGACAGTGCAACCCTCAGGCATGCTTCTAATTTCGGGCTCCCCACTGACAACTTCAGGACTTTGAAGAGTCAGCTCTGGGGTTGTGGTTGGTCATTGCGTGTGGAACTGGGGAAGAAAGTGAGGCCAATTCTAGCAGACAGATTCAGCTAGACCAGGGGATGTACACGGGAGTCGGAAACATGGGGAATTTAGGATAGAGGATCCCTCGGGACTACTGGGCAGAGTGGTGATACTGGGAGGGTGGAGAGATGGTGGAGTAGAAAGGGGAAACCAATATCAGGGGTCTACATGTGACCTCCTCTCTGGGGTACGGACAACAGGGGTGGGTTAGTGAAGGGACACATTGGACAGCGTACGATATGAAAAGGTAGAACAGTTTGTAAATTGTCAGGGGTTCATGGAGGAGGAGGAGGGGGGAGGGGAAATATGGGGATCTGGAATTAATAAAAAAGGAACTAGAGGAAAGGAGAAAAGAAGAGAGTATACCAGGAGCTCAAGTAGAAAATATTTGGAGATGAATATAGTGACATATGTACAAATATGCTTAATACAAATGGTGCATTGAATGTTATAAGAGCTGTAAGAACCCCCCGATAAGATCTATATTTTAAAAAATATATAACAAAATAATAAAATGTATAAATTATCAAGGGTTCATGAGGGAGGCGGGAGTGGGGAGTGAGGGGAAAAAACGAGGAGCTGATCCCAAGGGCTCAAGTAGAAAGCAAATATTTTGAGAATGATGACGGCACCAAATGAACAAAAGTACTTGACCTACAATGGATGTAGGTATGTATTGTAATAAGAGTTGTAGGGGCCCCAAATAAAATGATTTTATTTTAAAAAAAGGAGGGGGGAAAAGGAGCTTATGGCAAGGGCTCAAGTAGAAAATATTTGGAGATGAGGATGGCAACATGTGTACGAATGTGCTTGATACAAATGATGTATGGGATGTTATAAGAGCTGTTAGAGCCCCCAATAAAAGCATTGAGGGAAAAAAAAAGAAAGGGAGGCCTTGCCCGCTGCTCCCTTTTGAGTGTCACTGTGTTTATAGCTCTGTGATTGAGCACCGCATGGGAGGAAGTCATGATTGCACTGCCCCCCAACCCCCCCCCCCGCAATGTCTGCTTACAGGACCAAATGCAGACAAGTGTTGAGTGGACTCCGTTTCCTAAATGATGTGTGTGGGGCTGTGGCAACTCTGAGTAAGACAGCTATAAATGGGTTACGGCACGGTGTAAACATCACATGCTCCTGAGCCTGGACGGATGGCCGCACAAGGGAGCTATTGGGTGTCTTATCCCTGCACCAGCCAAAGCAAGCCTTTCCCCAAAGTAGCTTCAAGTGGAGCTCTTGGGTCTGTGGTCACTTTGGGGACAAAAGGTGGGTGGGGTAGCTGGAGAGTGACGTCTCGGTGGAATAGCCTGCAGTCCACGTGGCTCACACAAATGGTCCCCACAGAGAACGGGGCACAGGAGAACTGAGAACAGTTCTTAGCTCGGCAGCGGGGCAGTACGGCCTGGGATCCCATCCAGCATACTTGCATTCCAACCACCCGACAAACAAGTGTGCTTTACAGCATGGGCAATTATAGCTCCGGCTCCCTTCCCGTGGCTTCCCATTTATAAGCCCAAGTCCCGAATTGGAAAAGCACAAAGAGATCTCTGGGTCCCTGAATTCACGTCTTCCAGGATCCTACCGACATGCCTATGCACACACGCCATCTCCACAGGGGTCATTCTGGGGACCAGATCTTAACTTAGCCACCCTCAGGGGCCCTCGTTCAGAGCTGCTGCTGCCTTCCTGGCCTCTCTCAGATCCCAGGAGGAGGCGAGGGGAGAGGTATAATCTGCAGGAGGGCACCTCGACTGGCTGATGGGCGGAGGGGGAAGCTCAGTCCATATGCTGGCTCCTCCTACAGGGAAGAATCCGAGTCACTCTTTCAATGGAATGGGGTAAGTGTGTATAATCAGTGGTGAGGCGCTCAAAACAGGCACCATCACCCTCGGCTATTTCTCCACCCTCATGGGTCAGAAGCGCAAGTTTGTGGCACTGCCCCACACCTCTTTTCAACCCTGTTTCCTGAGTCCTTGGGCACACCGAGCATAGGCTCGGGGGCGGGTGCTGTGTAAAGACTTCAGATATTGATTCTTCTACATAGTAGGTCCCCTTTCCATGGCGACAGTGGCCTGGGAAAACTGCATCAAGATTTTCCTGGTGCCAGAGACTGACACGTGGACCCAGTTGTCATTGCACACAGCTCCTCCATTCTCCTGAATTCTGAAGCCACAGATGCCCCTACTTATGACAAAGATTTGGTGAACAAATTCCAGATCCAAGTGGTCCCTATAAATAATACCCAACTGTGTGCGCTACAGTCTGGGTGTTCCTGACATATCTCCCAGAATGTGCTTCAGTGACAATTTGCTATGGATCCTCACCCCTTCCATGCTGCTCAGACAAGCCCAAGGAATGTCTCACCTTCAAAGGCAGCTTGTTAGGGACCTCTGCCTTAGTTTGAGGTACTGTCACCCAGCACAGTGACTCAGCAATATTAATGGCCAGAGCACACCTAGGCTATGTTGGGCCCAGGGTGGGGCTGAGGTCCAACTATGTGTGCCCTTCTCATGCCCACAGCTTCCCATGGAAGCACTCAGGTTTGGCTGTACTCTAGTTCTGGGTCCTTCCCTGTTCTCACCTGATCAATCTATCCTTGGGCTCCCGCTGTGCAGCAGGTCTTGTGGTAAGCATTGGGGATGTTACGTTGTGTAGGGCCCTTTCATACCCAGCCCAGTGACATGCTAGCTCTGGTGGGAAAGTTCTGAAAGTTGAGAGAGGAAATACAGACAGCAGGGCATCGTGGTAAGCAGAGAGCCATAGGCATGGGTTCCCATCAAAGGTGCTAAGCATGAAGGATCTTGCTGTGTGACAGAAGCAGTCCAGCAATTTTGGAGTGCAGGTCGCATGGGAGAGTGTGGTCACAGATGGGGGTAGGTGGTGGGGAGTGTATGTAGGAAGAACAACCCAGAGTATCTGCAAAACAGGGCAAGGTCCTTGTCTGGGAAGGTTCCTTTAAAAAAAAATCATTTTGTGGGGAGGGGGAATTTTTTTTAATCAATGACACATTACACAAAGGGCTAGCTACAAAAATATACACAACTCCACAATATCTCAAAAAAAATAACAGGAGGTCAAATGGAAAAATGGGGTATAATGAGAGTTCACCAAAAATGAAGTACAAATGACTGACAAACATATAAAAATGCTCATGATCACTAGCCTTCAGAAAGATGCAAATTCAAACGACAATGAGATAGCACTTACCGCCTGTAATGCCAGCCCAAACCAGAGAAGCAAAACGAAAAGTGCTGGAGGCGATATGGAGGGATTCACATAGTGGACTATAAAAGCATACAGCAACTGAGGAAAACAGTGTGCACACACTTAAAACAACCAGAACTTGAAAGCCCATATGATCGAGCAATACCTTGATGAGGCATCATTGGGTTGATATACATCAAAATGTATTTCAAACAACAACAACAAAGTAAAAGAGAGGTAAAGGTCAACCCCAAAGAAGAGGAATATGAAAAACTACAATAGATTTAAAATGGGGGGAAAAGGGAGCTCAAGGGACCAAGGATTATATTTTAACTTAAATATATCTGCAATAATTCAACTTCCAGGCAATTCTGCATGATAGCAAGGTCATTCACATTCTTGTTCTATGGGCACAGTATTTCTCTGGTTAACATAACTAACATGGGTCTAAAGAGAGACCAAATGTAAAATCAGTTTTTGGTCTTGATATCAATGTACATTATGCCTACAGGATGAGTCTGTCAGGTTTTCAAAGTCTCCGTAGTCATATGATTTCCTGCAGGATTTACATCGCAGTCAAACAATGTGGCAGATACTTTGCTCAGCACTTCTGTCCAATTGGTGCATCAGCTTATCCGATGGGCTCAATGGAAAGCAGGTTGTGATAGTTCTCCAACATAACATCCTGATGTGGGGTGTTCTGAGCAGGGTTCAGGAGCTGCCATTCCTCCCTGGTGAACTTTACAGCCACATCGTTGAAAGTCAGTGATGCCTGAGTCTTGGTCATTTTCTTTGATCCTTAGGACACTGCCAGCAACTGGGATGCTCCATGTTTGTCTTATGTCGATCAACTCTAAACATGTTCACAATTTCAATCTCTCCTGAGGATATTCCAGAAATAATAATACCCAAATGAGGCACTTCTTCCTCCTTCCTCTACATGGCTGGTGATTCTAAAACTGCAGACAATGCTGGAGGGAGGCTCACTCTGAGCCTGCTCCTAAAAAAAAATCATTTCATTGGGGGCTCACACTACTCTTATCACGATCAATACATACATCTATTGTATGCAGACCACATTTGTGCATTTGTTGCCATAAGCATTCTCAAAACAGCTCCCCTCCACTTTGACCCTTGGTATCAACTCTTCATATTTCCCCTTCCTCCCTACTCCCCCTCCCTTCTGAAACCTTAATAATTTACAAATTATCATTATCTTGTTATATGTGTCCTTTCACCCACTTCCCTGTTGTCTGTAGCCCAGGGAGGAGGTTATATGTAGATCCATACAATTGGTTCCCCCTTTATACTCTACCTTCCCTCCACCCTCCTGGTATCATCACTCTCACCACTGGTCCTGAAGGGATCATCTGTTCTGAATTCCCCATGTGTCCGACTCCCATCCACACCAGTGTACATCCCCTGGTCTAGCCAGATTTGTAAGGTAGAATTGGGATCATGATAGTCGGGGGTGGGGGGGGAGGGCGAGGGCACGGCATGGAGGAAGCAATTAAGAACTAGAGGAAAGTTGCCTATTTCATCATTACTACACTGTACTTTCACTGGCTTGTCTCCTCCCTGTGACCTTTCTGTAAGGGGATGTTGCTTCACCTACCGAGTGGCTTTGGGTCCCCAATCTGTATTCCCTCTCATTTATAATGACATACTTTTAGTTTTTTGATGCTTGATCCTGATCCCTTCAGCACCTCATGGTCACCCAGGCTGCTGTGCTTGGGAATGTTTCTTTCTTTGTAGTCATGGGTAATTTTTACAATGTGAGCCTTCCCATTCTTGCAGAAGAATCAGGCTATTTCCCTCAGTAAAACACATCAAAAATGAATCAAAAGAATGAAGAACACGTGTCGACAATGTTCAAAACCCACCTGACCCCGCTGTACTAGAGCTTTTAAATAAATGGCACCGCATCAACGAGTGATTGTTGCATAACAAATGAGTCCCAGAATTCAATGACTGAAAGCACATTAATGATTACAGGCTGCATGTCTGTCCTTAGCTGATCGAAGGTGAGCTGGGCTGGGCTCCCAGGCGTTCAGGTTGGGAATCTGCTGTGGACTGGGCTCTGGTGGGCACTTTAGCTGAGATGGCTTTGCTCCATGCGGTTCTCGCTCCTATTTCTCCTAGGATCGACAGACTGACCTGGACATAGCCTTCTAAGCTGGTCACAAAGTGGGTAACTTCAAAGAACAGAAATGTATTTTTGTTCACGGTTCCTGAGACTGGAAGTGCAAATTCCGGATCTTGGTCACGTTGAGGGCCTGGAGGGAGGAAGTGTTCCTTGTTCCCTGCCTCTTTCCTTTTTCTAGTGACTGCCAGGACTTTTTGGTCTTCCTTTCCTGCTTGTAGATGCATTCTTCCACGTCGCCTTCTCCGTCACATGTGTAACTTCCAGGTGTACCCTTCTCTCCTTATAAGGCTTTGCTCAAGCGGATCTAGGAATAGGCTCCACCCTGCTCTCTGATAGGACTTGTGTAACAGAGAACTCACTAACTCACTCCCATGGAGTCAATGCTGGCTCATAGTGGCCATGGAGCACAGGGCAGAACTGACCCTGTGAATTTCGGAGACTGTGTCTTTTACAGCCCTGGCTTTCTGGCTCATTGCTGCTGGTGGTTTCAACCTGCTGACCTAGTAGTTAGCAGCCCAATATGTAACCACTAATCACTATGTCACCAGAGCTCTTTTTTAAAAAATAGATAACATGTGCAAAAACTTCCAACAACCATGCATCCAATTTCTTGAGACAAATTACATTCACCAGTGCAGAGGACAGGATTTCCACATAATTCTATACATAACACACTCACCTGAGAAGCCTGGACCGGGAAGGAGATGGTGTCTTAATCCAATTTGGATGCTAGCATGAATAAAAAGTTGATAATTTCTTTTTTTAAAACATCCAACTAGAGTGGAAATAGGTAAAGGTAATTGGGCAACCTTGACTTTGATGACATGTAAGGATCCCATGAGTTGTTGTTGACTAGGCAACTAATAGCAAGGAGAGAGATGCATCTGAAGTGGTAATGGAAAAATGGAATGAAAAGATCATGGCATTTTCCATGAATTTTTTGAAGTCCCCCCATATTTACCACAGGCACCAAAGATCTTAAAATCATCACTATAAAACAAGCGTGACACTCTCATCCTTCAGAAGGGGGTCATCCTCATTTAGGGTGGAATCACGTAAATCATTAGAGGCAAAATTGATAGTTACACCTGCTACTGCTAGTGTACAGTGATGAAATAGAGAATGATGATTGCAAGCAAAAAGGGGGCTTTTTTGACTTGTTCCTATAATATACCAACTTTTTAAATATTATTATTAGGCACCACTGCCCTCTGGTGGGAGTGGAAGGCCCAGTCTTGCTGCTACTGGATTTAAACCGCCAAGCCGGTCGGCCGCAGTCCCGCACTCAATCACTACGCCATGGGGGCTCAGCCCCCAACTTTTAAGCTGTTCCTAAAATTTTCTCATGAAAATTAATGACTCCTTCGGTTTTTCTTTTACAGGCCTGATGTGAAGAATTGAAGAGAAAGAGAATGGATTAAAATGAATATAGCTCACTAAAAATTTTATATATTTGTATGAAGATTATGAATCTCTTGAATGCCTGAATCTCTAGAAGAAATGTTCTCTTTGTACATTTATATCTCTTCCTCCTACTTGTTTGCATTTCTTAATTTATCTTCATTTTTGGCACCTTGCAGAGCAAACCAGCATATGAATTCATGTAGTTTTGAGGATAGAGATGGAGAGGGATATGGAAATGTGCATAACAATGATTTTGATGCAAAGTTCTATAAGCTATTTCCCACAATGCTTCGGTCAATATTTGGAATGCATTTTAGGTCTTCACCCTTTAAATTGTATCAGTACACTTTTTATGAGTTCAAATAAACATTTGAGTAAATGAAAATTGTGAATTCAGACTAAATTAATTTTCACATCTTCAGATCGTTTCCTATTCCCCAACAAAGGCAATTCTTATTGTTTAAATGGTGTTTTCTCATTTGGAATTGGGTGCTGTGTTTAGCTGGGTTTTCTAAAGAAACAAAACCCAGTAACCCTCATATATTTCACATAGAACTTCATATCAAGAAAGAAAATTCCATCAAGAAAATGGCCCAGCCCAGTCTAACTCAACCCCCCGGGTCAACTTTTAGCCAGAGTTCTCTCCAGACCCATGACATTACCAGGTGAAGAAGTAGGAAGGCAAAGTGGGAAGCTGGGCAATCACAGGTTGGTAGGTGCAGAGTCATGTGGACCCAAGAGTAGCAGGAACATGGCACGCCACCAACAGCATTCAGTGTCAGCAGGCCACTGGCTCCAGAAGTCAGACACAGGATCCAAGCCAGCAGGAAGGCAAAGGACAAGAGAGAGAGGGGTGAGACCTTCCCAGTGTCTCTTATGAAGAAGCCCCATCTTCCAGAAGGCATCACTTGGCTGAGCCCCGGTGGCATAGTGGTTAAGTGCAGGACTGTGGTCCATTGGCTTGGTGGTTCAAATCCAGCAGCAGCTCTCCAGGAGCAAGACTGGGCCTCCCACTCCCACCAGAGGGCAGTGATACAAAAAAAAATGAAGGCATTATTTGGCTATATCCTGATTGAGAAATTGAATTCCATCGATACCCCCACAGATGTACTATATTGACATGCAACCAACCCATCACAGGGGCCATGGGAGAAAGCATGGCTGACTAATTATTGCATGTGAATTTATGCACTGCCTGCATAAGGAATTGCACTGCACTGAGGAATTGGATATTGGGTTGCTATTCCTCTGATTTCCAAGAATGACTATTATTTTGAGTACATTTTGCTCCCATAGGGGCTCACCAAGTTCCCTCTGCCAGATGGAAATGGAGGTCATTATCAGACACAATAAAAAAAGCCTAGAGATCAGGACCCTAGAACCCATATCATACCCTAGTATTTTAGGGGCTTATGATCTTCTGAAATGCCTAGGTAACTTGCAAATATGAATATTTTTAAAAAGGGTTTTTTTTAATACTACATTGTTTGGAAGTCAAGTTTATTACAACATTTGTAGAGTGCCCAGCACCATTATTCAAGCTATATGACTATTATTTTTTACTGTTGTTGAAAAGCACAGCAAAATATACCTCGATCCAGCAATTTCTAGCATGGTCTTGAGCCAGCTCATTTCCCTGCTGAGAACTCCATTGGCATCTCAGGTATACTGACTGAGAATCTATGTTTTATAGACTCATCAGGGATTCTGATTCAGTATATCTGGGATGGAAATGCAAATTCTCCATAGGGAGAAAAAACTGTCTCAAAATCATGCCAGAAATGGCTGATAGGGGTGATTCTGTCGGTGCCTGTGTGTGTTAGACCTAGATTCTGATTCAGGGTGTCTGGTGGGATGCAATGAAGTGAAATTACTTGGTATGGTTCTTCCATTCATAGTCCTTGCCACCTCCATCCAGTGACTGCATACAAATAAGGTATGGAGGACTCTGATTTGAGCACTTTCCAATTTTGCTATTCTGCTGATGATAAAGTGAGCCATTTGACAGGCAGATAACCGCTGGGTTCTCCCACGAGAAGAGTCATGGATGAAGCATGCATGAGATTCCTATGTGAAGTGACAACTTCAGCAGAGGCAGCAAGACTATGAGACAGAGCAGGGAGATTCCCAGCCAACATAACCAGTAAAGCTGAGTGCTTCTGCTTCTGGGCAGGAGGCGGGCTTGCAGAGTGTAACGACTTTGGGGCATTTATCAGTGTTAAGGTTGGGCTGCCCTCCAAAAGGTCAGCAGTTGAAAACCACCAGTTGCTCTGAGGGAGAGAGACAACACTTTTTGTTCACATTAACATTTACAATCTCAGTGATCCATTAGGGGCAGTTCTACCCTATCCTATGATAACACCATGAGTCAGCGTCCACTTGATGGAGTGAGTTTGGTTTTTGTTTTGCTTTGCTTTTTGGTAAAGAAGCTTTGTAACACTCACCTAAGCAGAGCAGAGGCCAAAGGCCTATGTGGCTGACAGACTGAGAACCAGAGAGAGACGTAGCTAACAGTATGGCTGAGAGGACATGCTGGAGATAGTAGAATTATCTTTAACACTTTCTAGTTTCCCTGTGTTAGTCTGCATAGACTAGTGAAACAAATTCACGGACATTCATATGTGTATAGGAAATAGCTTTGTATATGGGAGCAATTGAGTATTGTGCAAACATTCCAGCCCAGTCCAGATGAATGAAGTTCAGTGTTAGCCCATATGTCTGATACCAATCTATAAATTCCTCTTCAGACTCATGAGACACATGCAATGATGTCAAATGCAGGATGATCACAGGGCAGGTGGAAAGTCTTGTGGATCCAGTGTTGGCAGGGGTCTTCTGGCTGTCAGAAGCCTGTCTCTATGTGGCTTGTCAACTGCAATGTGTCTCCTGCCTCAAAGAAGGAATGCCAGAGTCCCCAAAATCCTTCGAAGAAAGCCATGCCCACATAGAGGCCTCATTGGTTGTGACCTGATCGACAGGCTAGACTCCACCCCGCCACGTTTTTTTTTTGGGGGGGGCATCACTGCTCTCCGGTGGTGGGAGTAGGAGGCCCAGCCCCACTGCTGGAATTGAACCTCCGTCCCAGTGGGCCACAGTCCCGCGCACAACCACTACGCCACCGGGGCTCAGCCCCCTGTCACTCTTAATCCTCTCAAATTGGCAAACAATTCTGTAAACACCACGAGGTCCATAATCATGAATATTGCCTGTGAGTTCTGTGTGGATACTGCAATCAACAGATTATTGAACCCAGCAGAGAAGTAGAGTGCCAGGGCAGGGATAGTTGGTGTCAGAATAAAGTAAAGGAGAAGAGAGGGTGGCAGCAGGTCTGACCTCAGCCATAGGAATCATCATTGGGCACCTATGGAGTTGGACGCTCTTTCCCCTTTGTATAGCCAGAGGTGGTCAAAGGTGACCCCCAGGCCATTTCCTCGGGTGGAAAAGCAGACTGTCAGCAGGGAGTTCAGCTGGAATAGACCCATTCAAAGACCCATTTCTCTATAGACTCATCATTCAGTGACAACTACTATACTCCAGTTGTACAGCCATGCTCATCCTCCATCAAGTGAAATGATTTTTTTAAACTTTTTGCTTCAAAGCCCTCCACAGAAAAAAATCAGCTGTGCTCCTCAAGATGCCAAGTAGAAATGACTCTTTTGTCGTTCTGTTTCCAAGTATTGGGTCTCCATGAACAGGGTAATGACCGCCCTCACATGTGACTGGCTGCAGAATTCAGGGGCCTGATGCTAGGTTTTACCCAAGGCTTCCACTGTTTGTAGGTCTGGGACAGTGCACTGGCTCTGGTTCTCCTGGTGACCTAAATGTGGTCTACGGCTATGAGGTAGGGAATGACAGTCAGAACAAAAGTCAGCGTAAACTGTCATCCAAGGAAACTTGAAAGAATATACTCTCGTCCTGCTCAGGGGATTCTTCGGCTTCCTAACTGAGGTCTTGGGAAGGGATCCAGAATTGAATTCCACATTCATTTTGTTTAACTAAAAGTCACCTATGTTCAGTTTCAACATGAAATTCAAGTTTGACGTTAGAAAGACTGTCAGCTCTTAATGCAGTTCGCCAAGTCACATGTGCAGCATAATACAGGCCAAAGTTATTTGACAAGTTGGATGGGTTCTTTTGAGGTTTGCATTTAATACAGATGTTATTTTAAGATGGAAACTCACCCTCCACAGGATTTGGGAAGCTTCACAGTCTGTCATTCACTGGACAGCTTATGCTGTGAGGTGCCATCAAGTCAGTTCCGAACAAACAGAACAAACCTCGGTCCAGTCCTGTGCCTTCCTTACAATTGAGTGTGATCAAAGGCAGAGGGCAGTCTGTTCTTGATGAAATTATAATTAGAAAACACCTGCTAGATGGTTCTTTCAAAACCCCAGACATCACACTGACATGGCATTATGTATCTTACAGGTCAGTACACCACCGATTACACAGTTTTTCCATTGGAGTTTTGTCCATCGGGAGGACAAAGATACAAGTAGTTGAGCAAGGTTCTTTACACAAAAGAAGAGTGAAAAATGAGAGCCCCTACCAGTTAGAGTTAGGAGAGACAAGATAGAACAACCAGGAACCAGCTGGAGATGGAACAACATCACCTCCTGAGAGCTGGATGTGGAAATCCTCATATAGAACCTCTCCTCTGCCCACCATTCTCTGGTTCTACTCTGTGTTAGCTGCTCAGCTAGGTGCTGGCAGGAGGTGGGACCTAGAGTCCATTCATGCATGAAATGCCTTGGCTGAATGCCATCTCCATGGGAGGAAGGCCCCACTACTGGTTTCATGACTTCATGGGATCCTTAGAAACATTGGGAGCAGAGGCCATGAAGAGTGCATGGGACTCTCCCAATCGTCCCCCCACCCATTTAAATAATGACCTTTACATCTCAAGAGCGCAAATTGGAAGGTAATGAGTAGTGCTTCCCGGGTTACTTATTAAGTAACTGAATGACACAGTCGGATTTGACAAGTTGGCGAATCTGTTATTTTTAACCAGAGTGCTGAAAAGGATTTACAAAAAACCTCTCATTGCGATCAATTCCATTTAAGGAACACGGAGACTCTGCACGAGCCATTCTGTGAAATCCCTTCTTGCACATTCTTGGGCTGGTGTCCAATGAGGGTTCGCTCCTCCCAGATGAGGTGGGGTGGCAGAGGGGGGCATTTCCCATCGAATGAAAACAGGGCTCATTTGGATTCAGGGACTGCAAATTAGTTGACCATTGAAAACATATTCCTTTGAGTAGGGCATCATACCGTGGCTGTGCAATCTACCTTTAAAGATAGACGATATTGAACTTGGTAATTGGTGCTCTTTTGGGATTTTCACATGATGTTGAATGTCCTCATTGATGTGGCCGATGCTGGTTCTCAGGAGAGGGTACATGAGGCCCGTCTGATGCAATCACACAGACATTCAAACAGCCAGCATAGAGCAGCCCTTGGGGAACAAAGCATGCTGCTGGACTTCAAAACCCTGAAAGCCCAAATGCGGATTTCACCCTCCCCCGCCCCTCATCACTGAAGCAAATAACCAAACTGGCTTAAACCTTGCCCTGCCGTCAGATCACATTCTCCATATACTAATGACGAGAGGATTCAGCCGTACAATGAGATGAGAGCTTTAGCAACATCACCCCCTAAAGGTGCCCTTCAGAGAAAGAAGCACAACCTCAATCACAAAGCCTGCCTTTGCGGACTCTGCGCTTCCCTCGGCCTCCTCTCCATCCACCCCACGCTTGTTTCTGAGAGGAGGAGAGGAAGGCCATGACATTGGACTTCTCCCGTGGAAAAAGAAGTCACTGACGGCATCAAAGAGGAGACCCATGCCCCACGGGCTAACGGGGATGCTTCTGTCTGCCCAGCTCTTTCCCTGGCTCAGAGCATGTACACGCAGATTGTATACAAGCAGCCCATTCCCCAGGGGATGGAGCTTCCTCCTGGAGCTTCGAGTGCCAGCAGCTGAGATACGCGAAAGATCAGAATTCAGCCTGCACTCAGATCACACTGCACATGGGGCTGAAGGGGCTTCTTGCATTCTGAGGGAGAGGACAAATGTCTGAAGAATTCAATGACATCACCTGCCAGAAAACCAGATGGCAACCGGACCCTTTAGAAATTCCTGCTCAGTATCATCTCTTAAAACACTATCATCCACAAGGGGCAGAAAGGGGAAAGCCATAGAAGGTGGTAGAGAGAGCCCCCCTCCCCACAAGGGAACAAATAACAGACATGTGGGTGAAGGGAGACAATGGACAGTGTAAGATTTGAAATAGTAATAACAATATATAATTGGATCAAGGAATCCTGAGGGTGGGAGGGTGGAGGGAGGAGGAGAATAAAAAGATTGTGATACCAAGGGTTCAAGTAGAAAATGTTGTGGAGATCATGAGGGAACATCTGCACACATAGGCTTAATAAAATCAATGTATGGAATGTTACCAGAGCTGTAAGAGCCCTCAATAAAATGCTTTTTTTTGGGGGGGGGGGCATAACTGCTCTCGGTGGTAGGAGGAGGAGGCCCAGCCCCACTGCTGGAATTGAACCTCTGTCCCAGTGGGCCGCAGTCCCACGTACAACCACTACGCCACCGGGGCTCAGCACAATAAAATGCTTTTAAAAAAATAATAAAGTATTACCGTCCAGCATTAGACTAATCTCGACCTTGTTTGTAGTTAGCCTAAATCCTGCAACATTTGCCCTGTTCCCCAGAACAGCTTCCGTGGGATTTTTCTAGTGGCTCAAAGATAGATCTAGGTATGGTGTGATCTGGACTACTCTGTGCAGACGGCCATTCAGACATTGAAGATGACTGCTTGTACATCACAAAGCTACTCGCATTGGTTTACCTGATTGTTATGCTTGAGACGTAGATTCTGTGATTCTCTTGCATCTTGAGCAATGCTAAGCACCCGCAAAAGCATATGACTCCCTCGGAGTGCCCGGTCCAATGGAAGTCTATGTGAAACCCAAAGCAAATTCACTGCCATGGGGTCAAGGGTGACTCATCACAGCCCCTTGTGGGGTTCGGAGACGGTGGTGACTAGAGCAGAGAGTAGAGTAGAGAGTGGTGAGTAGAGAACTCAGTCTTGCCCCCAGGAGCTGCCGGTGGTTTTGAACTCCCCTCGTGTGGTTCACAGCCCAAGGCATAACCAACACACCACGAGGTTCCCATGTAAAAGTGTGTGTGTGTGTATATATATATATATATATATATATATATATATATATATAATGGGTATTTCAGTCACAAGACAGCCTGCATTGGTATTGGACTCCTAACTCCTGTCACTTTTTAATACACCTATTTTTCTCCTAAACGTGGAGTTGAATGTGGATCCGCTGCTCCAGTAAAGGAGCCCTGGTGGGTTAGTGGGTTACCAGTTGAACTGCTAACTGCAGTAAACCACCAGACCCTCAGCAGGAAAAAGATGGGCCTTTCTGCTTCCACAGAGAGTGAGAGGGTGGAAAACCCACAGGGGCACTTCTACCCTGTCTTGCAGGGTCCCTGTGAGGCTGCATGGACGCAACGGCTGCAAGTTTAGTTTTGGTGTGGCACCCTCTTTCGGCTGCAAGTTTAGTTTTGGTGTGGCACCCTCTTTCTGGTTGGTGTTGGATAGTCGTCCTTGGTTTAGTGTTCTAAAATCATCTGGGAGCCTCCAACTGTCTTATACTGTTTTTTAAATTATATTTTTAAATGACATGTTGTTTTTATTTATATTTGAAAACGAAGAAACAGGAAACTACTTTCCTTATTTCCCCTGAGCAAATAAGGAGACACACAAGCCTGTAGAGACTGTCTTATTTTGGGGGGGGGGGGAGGCATCACTGTCCTCTGGTGGTCGTGGGAGCTACTCAGCGCTACTCCTGAGAGTGGCCCCTGGATTTGAACCGCCAAGCCCGTGGGCCGCAGTCCTGCACTCAACCACTTATGCCACCGGGCTCAGCTCTAGACTGTCTTCTTTCATCTGAAACATTCATACATTTGAAAAAGAAAGAAACAAGAACAACCCCCTCCCCCCAGCCCCTATTTTCCCCAAGTCCTGAACTAATTGGCAGGCATGGCTCCTCGTGGGACACACGCACCTAAAGCAGAGAGCATGGGGCATTCGGGAGGCAAATTAGCCGGCAGATTGGGCCCTTGATAAACCCGTCAGCTCCAAAATCTGCCCAGTAGGTCCTGTCTGCTGCTGAGAATCTAACCCAAAGATTCAACTCTTCAGCCGTACTTTGCTTATTGCTTGCTTATTTCCCTAGACTTCTCCCCCCCTCCTCCACCCTCCCCCCTCCGCTGCTCGAGCTGCAGACACAACAGAATGATTGTGGCATTAATTTCCTCAGAGAACATGCTTCCACCAGAGGCTGCCCCAGGATCTGCCTTCCTGGAATCATTCCTTCCAACTGGGCCTCCGGTATAAACCAGGATGCCTACGTATGGCTGGCAAGAAAAGAAGCTCTGGGAGCTGGCATGTTCAGTGAGAGGTCTCTCCGAAAAGCACTGCCAATGGCCCGTCGTGCCCCCCCCACCCCCGGACAACGGACCGTTGGAGGCCAAATGGAGGCACCGATCTCGAACAGATCCCCCATTAAGCAAGACCTACATCTGCAAGCTTTGTTGATTCAGATGCTCCTTAATTAAGTTGTGGGCCAGCAAGCACATTATCTGCAATCGAACCTGCCCCGGCTCGGCGATTAGACTGACTAACATGTGACCTCATTGTCTCCACCAAAGGACGATTATACAACAGTCTATCTCTGGGCCTCGGACAGCAGCCTTGTTTGCCACTGTTGGCGCTCATTTCTCAATGAGGTTACTTTGCGGCGCTCTCTAAATTTGATGTGTAGGATGGCACGTTCATCTGCAGGAGGGCTGCTGCAGTTGCTCTGATTAGTGACTTGACAGACACCCAAATCTAGGTGCCAGGGGTGGGGGGTGGGGGTCAGTGAGAGGTTGGTGCTGCAGAGAGGGACTTTGGGGCATCTGGTGTGTGACAAGAACAGCGATTGGAACTTTCTGAGTTTTCTCATGGAATGGGGCAGCGGTGAGAAGAAAATCTGGGATTGGGGGAAGTCGGGGGGTGGTGAGGAGAGGAGAAAATGCAAGAGCGCCCTGCCCCACAGAGCCCTTGGGCTGGTCACCTGAGCCGTGCAGGCTGGCCAAGCCACCGGAAGGCCAAGTGCTTCATGCACAATCAAACACTCATCTTCTATTTTCTTCTGAAGGTTAAGGAGGATGCTTCCAAGCTCATGCGAGGAAGTCAAGCAAGGACTAAGAAAGAATTTGGCTTGGGGTGACCGGAGACATCTAAATGTCACATAGTCTCCATGCGCTTGTGACCTGGAACTGCCCGAGGTGACTCAGGCACCAACACTCTCTTAATCCCTTCTTTGCTCTCCTTACTCCCAGGAGATTAACACAGTCACCGACAGGCCACGATGGTGGCCCTCATCAGCCCTCCCTCCCCCCTGAAATGTCTCCCCGACTATCCAGTGAGCCTGGGGCTTGTAAGCCTAGGTCGGCTCTGAACTCCGAAAGATCCACATCCAGGCTGCCAAAGGAACAAGAGAAGCAATCACTTAAAGTGGCTGCAGGTGTTGCAAAACAGGCCGGCTGTGGTCAAGTCCATGAACGAGGGCCATTGAGCCAGGCAGGCCCATTGGAGAGAAGTGGTCCTCTCAGAATAGACCACCTGGGCCTTGGGGAGTGTGTTGGAGGGTTATCTTGATGAGAAGATTATGGGTGAGGAAAGCCAATAATTAAAAATCATATATGTCGTGATTTAAGTCACAAGTAAAATAATTTTGATTTCATTTAAATATGTACAACTCCTCCCCCCCCCCAACCTCAATTCCTCTAGGTATGTCAGCACTTAGGATTTAGACAGCTGTCCAGAGGAGGAAGCACACTTTCTTGTTGGCTCTGTCTGCTTCCAGAGCTTCAAGCAAAGGTGGTTTCCTTGGGGGGAGCTAGAAACACTGGTCCGGGACTGGAGACATGACTGGGGACAACTTTAGAGTTCCATCCAGCTGGGATGTTCTGGAAGCTGTATAGAAAAACATACCTCAGTTATCTCACTCCAAGCCTGCAGGGGTGGGGGTGTTTTTGTGTTGTTGTTTAAATTTAATGTTTAACATTTTATTGAGCAGAAGTTTCTTTTGGGGGAAAACTGAGAGACACTAGGATTGGTATCACTCAGTACTGGTAACTCATGTTGTTGTGCACGTGTGCACACACACATACCCCTCCTGTTGTACCAGATCAAAACAGATGATAGTCATGTTTGATCAATTTTAAACCATATAATAAATATCATTGTAAATTGCTTACATGAAATATTTCTTAGCATACTCGTATATGACTACTAAGCACAAAAATGTTTCACGAACTCTTTCCACATTGAATCAAATTAGTATCAGGTCAGGTATAACATGATTAATGATGGAGCGGAAGTCTATTTTTCTTTTCTTTTCTCTAACTACCACATTATTCTCCAAAAAAGTTATTGACAGAGATCCACAAATAGTACTTGTCACAATATTATAACAGAAAACACCAGAAAACCTGTCAAACAGCAGCAACTAGATAAACAGCAGCAAACAACAAAAAACACAATGTGTGGCTGTATATAGCTTGACAGATGAAACCTCGCAATTCATTCATTCATTCATTCATGTATGCTACCATCATGGTTTAAAGCATGCTAATTGGGTCATAAAGACAGCTCTGACCAGAGTGCTTTAGATGATCAAAAAGCCAATGAGCATAAAGTTTCTACCTTCTAGATATGTCGCTACATGGAATCCGCGCTTATGAAAGATGCTTTTGTTATAGCTAACTACAGCGTTACCGCCACAAAACATGATTTTGTGCTGAAACATGAACAAGAATTTTAACCATTTTGGAGTGACCCCCTGACAGTGTTGTCTCCTGCGGTCTGCCCTCTGTGACATCTCTTGTCTCTCTCAGCTTCTGGTAGCCCCAGGAGGATGTTGGCTTGTAGCTGAATACAACTCTAGTTACATCGCCCATCTTCCAGTGTCTGGCCTTCTGTGTTTTATCTCTTATAAAGACAGGCTTAAGATGGGATCAGGACCTAGTCGAGTCTGAATGACGTCATGTTAATTTAGTTGATACTGTCTTCAAAGACTAGGTTCACACAGGGACATATTCACAGGTGTTAGAGACTGTAATGGGGAGCTCTGCTGGTGGAATGGGTCATGTTTTAGGCCGCTGACTTCAGTTGAAACCCACCAGTCGGCGAAAGGTGAGCCTTCCTATTCCCCCAACTTACTGCCTCCCAAATGCACAGGGACAGAGAGACTCCATCCTCCACGGTTGCTATGAGCTGAAATTGACTGAAAGGGACGGAGGCACTTTGAAAACACATATAGTCAGCTTACCGATTACTGTCATTTTCTTTTGAACAGTGTTCTTGGCATATAATTCACATAGGTTGAGAGTTTGTGAATGAGGGGAAAGGATTGCCAAATAATTGTGTGTGGGCATGTGCACGCATGTGAACAACTCAATCCATAACATATACTAACTTCCATCCATCTTTGATTGAGGGATTGGTGTGTCAAGTGAACCCTTGGTGGGTTAGACACTCAGCAAAATAGTCATCAGAAGGAAGGAAAGGAACTAAGAGAGGCACAGGGATGGTTCTTGCTTTCAAATACAATTGATGAGAGCAAAAATCCCTCAAAACCCCTCATAGCAGTAGGCAGCATATTATATTTCTTCCAAAAACGTGACTGGCTAAATAGACATCATCGATTTAGAAAGTGAATCATCCTTGCCATTTACTCTCTAAATATTAGTGAGGGGCAGAACAGTTTTCGATTGGGAAGTGTGCGTGTGTTTTGTTTATTTATTCCTTCAGGAAGTATGTCCATGTTGAACAGCTTTGGTGATGTCAATCATTAAAAAAGCACACTAGGAATTCTACATAACAGCACAACACTCTCCCCTTGTATATATTCCAAACTACATTTTCATAATGATGCTGAGGTTAAAACAGGAAGGTATCTATCTATCCATCTATCATCTATCTATCTATATACCTTCTATCATATCTCTCTACTATCATCTATCTTTATCTATGTATCTACCTATCTACCTTCTATCACATCTCTATTTATCTATCTATCTCTGCTGCTGCTTATGTTGGGTATCATGGAGTCCATTCGAGTTCATAGTGACTTTACAGAACAGAGGAGACCTGTCCCAGGGGGGCTGCCAGGCTGTTCGTATTTACAGAACAAACGGTCAGGTCTTTTCTCTCACAGAGCAGCTGGTGGTTTTGAGTCACCCACTTTCCAGTTAGCAATAATAATATTACATGGCGAATGCTCTCCATATGCAATGAATAGACAAGATGACTCTAACTACCAAGGCTTATTTTTATGTTTATGACACACATAACTCTAGGGGATAAATAGGGTGAGATCCAATTTCTCTTTTCGTAAAATCTGAGAATTTCTTTGGGAAAGCTGCAATAAAGCTTCCCCAGGCAAATTTGATGACCCGCCATTCAAGTATTGTAGACTTTCCATCACTCTTGTTTATGTAAGTTATTACAAAAGTGTATGCGACTTGGGGCTTAAGTATAAGCTCGATAAGCAAGTATCCCTGAATTAAATTGATGAAAGAGCAAAAAGAGAAAGAGGCCTTGGGCATAATGGGTAATCAATACCAATGATTTGGTAGTCTGCTAGTCTCTGCTGTGAAAATGGCAAATGAAGTAACAGCATCAAGAAGGAATTAGGAAACAAATTCCTCCACAATGGAAATGCCGTTGAGTAGATCATTATGTCTCAGGAAGCCCTGACGCACGGTAAGCAAGTCCTTGGTTTCAGCTTTTCCAGGCCAGAGTGCCTTGTGGGTGATGAGGCCATGGCAAAGGGAGATGGTAGTTTCACCACTGTCAGATGTAAAAAGGTCTTTAAAGGGGCAGGGAGAGCAGCTCTCCCGCAATACATATTTCCCCCTATTTCTCAGCAATAACACTCCTTATTTCTAACTACCCGCATGGCTGCCCTCCTTCCTGCTAGAGATAGCCCCGTGACTAAATTCTCACCCAAAGTCATGAAGCAAAAGTGGCATTGATAATCACCAGGAAATACCCTTGATGGAAGCAGTCAGATACTTCGCTCCTGCCTCTTTCTAACTGGAATGCAGATGTAATGGCTGAAGCAGGCATGGCTGCCTTGGATTACAAGATGGAAACTGTGTATGGAAAATAGGAGCCTAGGTTCTCAGAGCCACCATACCGGACTCAGGTCACCTTCATTTCTAAGAGCGAGAGAAAGACATGGCTCTCCTGTGCTTTGGATATTTCTTCACACTGGGGCTTTATTTCACTGAATCCAAAGGCAATAATTCCTTGGAAATAAATATGGGATCCTAGGAGTTGTTTCTTGGGCTAGATACAGTTTTCTGACTGGGAACTGTACTTATGAGAGTAAGTCAAAAAGTATTGCTGCTAGGGTTCCCATTCATCCATGTACAGGTTTATTCCAAACACAATATATTTAAACACGTCTCTGTAGACAGAAGCCTGTTGATAGTTCTCCTAGTAATACACTTGGCTTAGTCTTAAGGTTATTATTGTCATGATCAGGCATTGTCTAATCTAACCTGTCGTTTCCCAGGGGATCTGTTAGGTGGCTTAAACTCAAGGCAGAGATGCCCACTCACAAGGGCTGAGCAATTGTTTTCAGGATTCTAAAGGGTTCTTCTTAGTAGACTTCCTTGAAGAACACAGGACAGTCACAGGGGTTTATTAAGAAATGTTTAAAACATGGAAAACTGCATTGGTGAGAAAAGGCCAGACTGACTGTGCTGAGGCATTTCATTTTCCATCATGACAATGCCTTAGTTGCTTCTTTGAGAGTGTCAAGGGAGGCCCAGGAGAGTTTTGTTACACTCAATCCACCCTAAAGCACTGATCTTGCCCCTTCAGACTTCTTTTTGTTTCCCAAACGAGGGAGGGGAAAATGAGGAGCTGATACCAGGGACTCAAGTAAAAAGCCAATAGTTTGAGAATGATGAGGGCAACAAAGGTACTAATGTGCTTGACACAATGGATGGATGTATGGATTGCGATAAGAGTTGTATGAGCCCCCAATAAAATGATTTTTTTATAAAAAACAACATTTTAAAGGAATATGATTTGTGTTCCTTTAGGATGCCAACAGCAGTGTTTTGGTGCACTGTAAACTGAGCTCTTTCAAAAGGGATTAGAGATATGGAGACACTGCTTTCAGAAGGGTATATGCCTTAGATGGAAGGTCTGTTGAGAAACAATTGCTTTACATTCTGATGTTTTTGGTTTCATAAGTGTGTTTGTGATTTTGCAGCAAAACTTTTTGACTTACAGTTGTTACGTTTAGAGACGCAGTGGTTGTATGGCCGCTTCTACTTCCCTGTACAAATAAGCCAGCTATTTGCCTCCATGCAGACATAGAACATGGGCAGAGGCAATAAAGGCGACCAATGGGTTGTTCTTTGGAGGTGTTTGACTATGAAAATAAAATAAACCCAGGCATGTCCCCTCAGCTTTGGGTGGTGGAAGGAGCCCTATTCCTCTGACATTTATGAATGGCAGCCCTGTACTCCACAACCCAGTTGGTGATGATTCAACTCTTTGAAACCTACAGGGCTAAAGTGCATGAAGGGAGAGATCAGACAGTGTAAGACATGGAAAAATAATAATAATTCATAAATTATCTAGGATTCATGAGGGAGGGAGAATAGGGGAGGGAGGGGAGAATGAAGAGCTGATACCAAGGCCTTAAGTAGAAAGAAAATGTTTTCAGAACGATGATGGCAACAAATGTACAAATGTGCTTGATACAATGGATGGATGGATGGTGATAAGAGTTGTATGAGCTCCCAATAAAATGATTTATAAAAAGAAAGAAAAGGTCCAGAATATTTGGAAAACACCTTAGCTCTCCTGATAAATGTCTGGAGTCACCCCATGCCACCAGTAATCTATTACTCAAAGGTTCTCAGCTCTCTTGCTCCATGAATTGGCATGTCTAGTTTTATTGACAAGCACTAGAGGCAGACCACTCTTCCAGCAAGGAAGAGACATTTAAGAGACCCTGAGTTGAAATTTTAACCCCCCGAACTGACAGAAAGTAAACTTCTATCCCTTCAAGTCATCCAACTAATGGTATTTCTATTACAACAATGAAGTTAGGAAGCTAAAACAGAGGGGAAATATTTGCTTTTCCTGACACTTTTCCTGATTTTTGGCATATCATCTAAACTGAGAAAATTAAATGCTTCCACTTGGACCTAAATATAGAAATAGCAATTTATAATTCATTGCGGCCATAGCCATATCAGCTGAAAGTCAGAGGTGACCAAGTTAGAGTGGCATCCGTGGCTCAGAGGTGGTCTCCTTAATAGACTCTGTGATCTAATTTTAAAAGCTGAACCAAATATTTAATTCCCTGTGTTTCCTGCCCAATTTTCGAGGTGATTCTCCACCTAGTTATGTGAGCTAGTCAATAAATTGCAATAAGTTTATTTTATGTATAAAGTAAATAGAGTTGGTTTCTATTGTTAGAGCTAATAAAATATGCTCAGAAAGGGGACACATGTGGTGATTCCAGAAGGTATCTATCTACCTGGCTAAAAGCAGAAATCTGATGCTGGGAAATTAAGAAGACTATGTAGAGTCAGAGTGTGTCCAACTTCTTAGAGAAGGAATTGTGTCCCCACCCCACCTCCCTAAATATTTGATGAAATCCTAACAACTATAGCTGTGGCTATAGTCCTGGTTAGAAACATAATTTACTTTATGTTGAATAAATGATAACTTGGTAAGGTGGGCTCTGGTAGAATAGAAGCAGAAACATACACACAAGGGGAAAAGAGATAACATGTGAAGATCATTTATAATCACATGTCTTAGGTTTGGTTCATTATCGAAGTAAAACTAGTGACACTTAGGTATGCATATATGTAAAGAGATTTCTATCGTGAAAGTGGCTGACACAGTTGTAGACGTGGGTAATTCAAGTCCAGGCAGGTTGCAAGTCTGTGGGTCAGATGTTAGCCTGGAGGCTGATGAACTCAAGATCAGCAGGAAGCCCTACAGAGGGGACTTCATCTAGGATCAGCAGACAATATGACTGGATCCAAAGCTTGGCAAATTTTCCCACAGCATCCACTTACATGGGATGCAGGTCACACCCTCACAGAAGTGACCTTTCAATTGATTGCATCAGGTGTGTGACCTGAGTAAAGGTGTTGCATTCTATCCAAATCTTCTCTTATTATGGAGGTTTACAAATCATAACTGTGATTACATTGTGTTAGGTCAGATCATGGAGGTTTACCCAAACCCAAACTCACTGCCATTGAGTTGATTCTCACTCACAGCCACCCAATTGGAGAGTAGAACTGCCTCTGTGGGTTTCTGAGATTAACTCTTTTTTTTTTTTTTAGTTTTTATTTATTTTTTGGGGGGGGGCATCACTGCTCTCCGGTGGTGGGAGTAGGAGGCCCAGCCCCACTGCTGGAATTGAACCTCCGCCCCAGTGGGCCACAGTCCCGCGCACAACCACTACGCCACCGGGGCTCAGCCCTGAGATTAACTCTTTACAAAAGTAGAAAGGCTTGTTTTTGTCCCATGGAGTTGCTAGTAGTTTCAAACTAGCCTCTAGGTCAGCAGCCCAACTCGTATTCATTGTTAAGCAGCCACTGAGAATCCTGGTTCAGCAACTGATAGCCAACCTTATCACACCAAGAGACCAAGGAACACTTGAGGCCATTGACAAGGAAGGAATCAACATTTCCAGGCTCTTATTTAGACTTTTCTCCTCACTGTTAGAAAACATTTTTTTATTCTTTAAAGTCACCCACTTGTGTTGTGTTATAGCAGCAATAAGAAATGAAGATATGTGTGGAAATGCCCAAGATAAATTGCTCCACAGTCCCTATATTTTTTAAAGTTCTAGAAGAAAATGGCCATAAGTCACTTTTCCAAATTCATGCATCACATTTCAACTCTTTTTTTTCTTACAAAAGCCATACCTCTATGTTACATTTTTACAGCAAGGCTGGCCAAACGGTAATTTCTGACATCTGTCAGGAATGATTGTGGTCAAAGACTGCAGAAAGAAACATTATCCAAGTTGTCCTCATCACCACCTGTCTTTGGCAAGTCAACAGACGAAATGTCCTAGAAACAAATTGACCAACACACTTGCCAGATTTCTCATCTTTCAACTTGTGGTTTGTGCTCAACCATCAAAGTCAATGGCACTAAATTGTTTATTGTTGGGATAGTAGGACAAAATGTGTCTTGGCGGCTGTATTAATTTTCTGTTGCTGGTTAACACAGGAATCATAAACTTAGGGACTTAAAACAACACAAGAATCACACCTCAGTTTTGTAGCTCTGAGTTCTGAGTGGGCTCGCCTGGTTCCCCTGCTCTGAGTCTTACAAGGTTGAAATCCAAGTGTCACCTCACCTGGCATCTTTTATGGAGATGGTAGGTAAGAATCTGCTTCAGAGCTCATTCCGGATGTTGACAGAGTTCAAGGCCTGATAGTTTTAGGAGAAAAGTCCCCATTTCCTTGCTGACTGTCGCCCAGGAGGATGTCTCGGCTCTTGAAAGCCTCCTGCATCTTCAAACCGGCATCATGCAGGGTATTTCTCAGGTTCTGAATTTCCCTAACTTTCCCTTCTGCTGCATCCTTTCTACCCCTTGCCAGAGAATGTTCTCTGCTTTTAAGGGCTCCTGTGGTTAGATTGAGCTGACCTAGCCAGTACAGGATAATTTCACCATTTTAAGACTCGTTGTCTTAATTACCTATTCAACACTCACTGCATCCATTCCCAGTTGATCACAGCCAAGTACTCAAAAGACAAAACTTTCTATAATTTCTATTAAAACCATGTGCCACAGAGTCAATTCTGTGCCGAACCCAGGGGTATGAGAGTAGAATTGTGCTCCATATGTGTATTAAGTTTGGTTGTCTACAGAAAAACTCTAGAAGCAGTGACACTCATATATGTATAAGAAAAAGTTTATATCAAGTTCAAGGTTCTCCCAATACAAATACCTTTCTCCCAATACCATCACCTTTCTTCAAAGAATTGGAAAAACTGATGACCAACTTCATATGGAGAGGAAAGAAGCTCTGAATTAGCAGAGAATTCCTCAAGAAGAAGGACAAAGTGGGACGGCTTGCTCTACCTGACTTTAGCACCTACAATATAGTCACAGTGGTCAAAACAGTGTGGTACAGGTATAACAACAGATACTCAGACTGATGGAAAAGAGCTGAAGACCCAGAAATAAAAACATCAGCATATAGGGGACTGGTCTTTTATAAGGGCCCAAAAAGTATCAATAGGGAAGCAGATGCCGTCTTCAACAAGTGGTGCTGGAATAAGTGGATAGCTACCTGTAGAAAAATGAAGCAAGACTCTTACCTCATTCTATGCACAAGAATAAACTCAACGTGGATTACAGACCTTGAGGTAAAACCCCAAACAATTAGGGCCATCAATGAAGGAATTGGGAAGAACCTGAGAACCTTGGCTCAGGGACTACATAGGCTATCAGAAATAGGGAGGGACACAAACATAGAGGAGGCACAAATTGGCAAGGGAATATACTGAAGAGAAATCATCTGTGTACATTGAAAGGATTCACCAAGAGAGTAGTAAGATAGCCCATGGACCAGGCAAATATCTTTAGCAATGACACATCAGACAAAGGCCTTATTATTAAAATCTACAATACTCTCAGCTAACTTACAATAAGAAAGAAAACCCACAATTGCTCCTTGAGGGCTTTGGCTAAGGACCTGAACAAAAATTTCACAAGGGCAGAAATCCAATGGCCAATCAACATATGATAAAATGTTCCCGATCATTAGTCATAAGGGAACTGCCAATAAAAACAACTATAAGAAACTACCCAACACCCTCAAAAATGGCCCAATTAAAAAAATCAGAAAGTAACAAGTGTTGGAGGGGCTGTCGTGAGATAGGAAGTTGTGCACTGTTAGTTGACCTCTCGGTATATACAGCCTCTATGGAAATTGATTTGGCAATATCAATTTCTAGGAGGAAATCGAGTTGCCATATGACCCAGCAATTTCCCTACTGGCGTATACCCTGAAAAGACAACAAACAAACCATATCCACACATCTGTGCACCAACATTCTTCGCAGCGCAGTTCACAATCCCAATGAGTTGGAAACAATGCCAATATCCATCAATGGATGAATGGATTAGTACGTACAAAGAGCACCCCTAGGGAGCAGTGATGAGCACAGTAAACACACTGTCACTTGAAGAACTGGAGGAAATGATGCTCAATGAAGCGGACCAAGTAAAACAAGCACAAAGGGACAAATACCACGTGAGACCACTGAGGTAAGCTGTAAAAAATGCAAAAGGCGCATAGCAGAAAGGCTACTATCTACATACATGCCTGGGGGAGGTCCAGGAACTAGGGTAGGGGCCAAACCTGACCCAGGGATACCTATGGCAGCCGACTGAAAAGGAGAGGAAAAGAGGGAGAGAGATATTGATTTCCAAACCCCTTCTTTTGAGAAGGCCTTGCCTAAGGTGGAGCCATCAGGCTGTGCCTTTAGGAGTCTTTTCCAGTTGAGTCTGCTGGGGTGCTACACGCTGGCCCCAAAGTCCACCTCCAGGACTTCTTGCTCCCCTGCAGTTTTGCTGCATGTCCTTAGTGTTTCACCCTGGTTCAGTGGGGTCAGATCGGGAACATCTGCTGCACTATGTCTCCAGTTCTGTCCCTCATAGCACTATGGGGTAGTCAGGAATATTACGTCTCCTGGTGGGGCCTGACCTGTGATTCTCTCTGTGCTGTCAGACCCCTCCCTCCCATAAAAAAAACTGATGAGGCTATTAAAAAAGAAAAAAAAGGAAACCTGCATATCAAGGAGGCATCCCAGTGCAGTCTAACCCAAATCCATGGGTCTGGTGCTAGTGAGCAATCTCTTCAGACTTGTGTAGCCAAAGGCTGATGTGGAAAGCAGGAAGGTGGGTGGGTGGGTACAGAGTAGAACGGACCTAAGGTTGGGGGGAAGAGGGTGGGGCAAATGGAAAGGGTGAAGGGATGGAGGGAAGAGGTCTCACTCTCACTCTCTTATAGGAAAAAAACTCACCTCTAAGGAGGCATCATCAGACTACCGCCTGATTGACAGGTTGGACTCCCCCCGCCCCCCAATCTCCCCCACATAGTTACTATCATGTGGACATAAAATCGAACCACTAAAATAGGGTCTTCAGTGGTTCATTTCTCAGACAGAGATCAGTAGCGCTTTCTCTGGTTTCTTGAGGCACCTCTGGGTGGGCTTGAGCCTCCAAATGCCCAGTGACCATTGAGCAGTTTTCATTACCCGGCAACTCCACCATTTCCAATCAGTCCTGGCCATTTGGGTTCCTGGGATACCTATCGTCCACAGATCAGCCACGTTCAGTTGCTAAGGACATTGCATGGATAACACTTTGTCTGCCACACTGTGAAACTGGGAGCAGGCAACAATCTCTTGATGAATAAAGCACATGTACAAGAGAGAACAAATACCTCTGACTTCTAAACTTTAGCCCCTTCCCACTGCCCAGATGACCAAGCACTTCAAACTCACTGCTATGGAGTCAATTCTGATTCATAGCTCCCCTCCAGGACAAGGGAGAACTGCCCACATGGGTTTTTGAAACTACCTCTTTATGGCAACAGAAAGCCCCATTTGGCAGCTTGTGAAATGCTGACCTTTCAGTTAACCGCCCAACACATAGCCACTGCACCACTCGGGCTCCTAGGACCAGTGACAGTAGCTGCACAAATGGAGACCTTCACTTCCCTTTGGAGACCCTTCTCTGTGAAATGTCTCTTACCATGGTCTCTGTGGACACTCTTAGTACTTGGACCCCTCTTCCCAGTAAGACTCAGACTTACTAGACCAAATAGGGTGTCCGCCTTTCCCCATGCTCTCCCAGCAGCCACAGCAAATGAATGGTAACATTCTCCAAGACAGGGTTTCTCGAGAATCACTTCACCGTGGAAGCACCTGGGGGCAACTTTCAAAAGGTTCCGATGCCTTAGTTCCACCATGAGGGATTCTGGCTCAATTGGTCTGGGGGTGGGGGGTGAGGGGCTGTTAGGAGCAGAAGTGGTGGTATTGTTGAAAAAGCCCCAGATGATTTCCACTGGCAGTCCAACCCGAGAAGCACAGCTCAAAGACAAAGGGGCTTCAGGTTGTCCCTGAGTGGCTCTGTTTAATGGATGAGTACTTTCCGCTGCCAGGAAACATTGCCCATATTGGGAGAACAACAGGGAGGGATGAATTGTCAGAGCCTGACATTTCTGCAGGAAACACGATGTGCCACAACCCTTCTGTTACATCGTGTGCATGGGTTCGGCATGTCTTTGAACAAAGGTGCCGGCCTGGGGCATGAAGGATGCTCATGGACTCTGAAAGGTCTAGACATAATTGAGGTAGGAGGTGGGTACTTGTTCTGATTTACCATGCCGATGGCATTCCCGTGTAGTCAACAGGGAAGGGGGCCCCAATTAATTAAGACAAGCTGACATCATGGTCCACCTGTCAAAACATTGTCTCTGACACTTTTGACAGGAGCAGTTTAGTTGTACATTGCAAGGATTCACCTTGGCCACAAAATGAGAGCAGCAATTCTTCTCTGGTTCCCAGATCTGCTGAAATACTGTATATGCTCATGTATAAGTTGAGTTTTTTCAGCACAGTTTTTAATGCAGTCTTTGTGGTAAAATTAGGTGTCTCAGCTGATATTCGTGTACACTTCTACTTGAATATATACAGTAGCTTAATAAGTTAATCAACAGTTGAACATCATTAGTTTCAGATGAAGCCAGTCTCAAAAAGGATAGCACTATCAGCAAACAGACTCATATTTTGAGTGCTCTTGTGGTTTCAATTGTGCCCACCAAAAATATGCACGGGAATCCCTTTTGTAAAAAGGGTTTTCTCTTCATGTTAATGATGTCACATTCGTGGTGGGTATGTCCTAAACCTAATTGCTTCTGAATTATAAAAAGGGTCGAACAAACCCAGAGACATGTGGGTACGTACCAGGGAAGACAGATCCCATTGAAAATCACAAGAATCAGTGACTGCCCAAGACTACCAATAAGGAAGGGGTCAACATGGCTGTGACCCTGATTCGTACATTTAGCCTCCAGAACTGTGAGAAAAATAAATTTCTTTAAAGCCATTTACTTGATGCAATTCTGTTAAAGCTACCCTAGGCCCCCAAGGCAAGCACTAAGGGTTGAAGCACACCAGCCTGGGTGATCCAAGGATTATCGTGAATAAAACTCCAAATCTAAAGAAGAGAGTGGTGTCCCAGGTTAAATTGGGAACACCCAGTTTGCAGCAGGCTCTCGATGACAGTGGAAGCCCCCAATCCATTTGCAGGGCCCCCACATCTGACTTAAGCCTCTGGATAATCCCCTGAGACTAGGAATGTGAACAGCCTTGCTTTCAGAAAGTATTGCAAGCTCCATTGTGTAGGACATGATTAGGCTAAAATGTCATGAATGCCTTATCATTTTCTCTCCTTCTTGACTCACTTTAAAGTTGTTGCATTAAAAACAAAACAGAACCCAAACAAGTGAAGGGGAAATACACGGGGATGCAGCCTCCGGTAAATCACTAGAGATAATAAGTGGGTTTGGGGCTCACTGGGGCTACCTGGGGCTGGTGGAGGGAAATGGGGAGCACATGACAATGAGCACAAGAAGGAAGAAAGTGTTCTAGAATTGATTGCAGTGATAATTGTACACCTCCTTCATGTGATTGCACTATTGTATGATCTATGAATGCTACACTAATGAAACGCTAACAAAAGGAAAAAGCTGTTCACCAATTCGTGGGATGTAGAGCCAGGGTGGAGGCACTCATCTTACCTCCCAATCAGTATGGTGAATCATTCTCCTGCCTGTTTCCCAGTTGCTCTTCATCTAACCCACTTCTGCATTGGCGTGTCTTCGGGCTGCTTACCTCTGGCCTCTTTCCTCCCTTCTCTGTCAACTTTATCCTCAGATGATCTTGTCTGGCCCCTTGGCTTTAAATAATATCTATATACAACTTTCAAATGAACATACTCTCTCTCCTGTGTCTTCCAGAATCTTTTCTCCCATGGCTTCCCTGACCACTCCGGTGAGGTGTTTCAAAGCCATGGCAAAAGCACACGACTCTGACTCTTCTTTCTCCATCTTCACCTAGTTCATCCCCCGCCCCTCCCTCCTGGGGTGCATCTCCTGGCTTCCCATTCCTCCTGCCCCTCACTCAGTCATTATCAACTCCTCACTGCTCCCAAACCTATTACCATTATTTCCCCTTCACTCCATAGCTCCAGTGACTGGCCCAGGCTCCCAGATTGTGCAGTAAGTCCACAGTTTCTCGCAGCCCTGAAATAAGCACCAACCAACTTCAATTGAAAGCGCCCACATGCTCTGGGGTTCTTTGGGAAGGGTGGGCATGTGGGTGGTTGTTATTTTCTCCTAGTTCCTCTTCTGTACTTGAAACGGTCCCAAAGAAAACAAACCACTTCATAAAAAAAGAAATGAACAAAATGTTACCTTCCGGATGGGCTCCTCTCCTGCCTTATCTTTCTTTGTCACTGTTCAGTGGGCTTGTTTGTTGCTGCTCTTTCGTACTAGCTCGTGAGTACAGGAGTGAGGCATCATCCTTATGCTGTTGATCCCTATAGACCCTGGGAGGGAGAATTCTTGCTTTCCAGGAAGGAGCCCCGGCTTTCCTTCCTAACCTACCTCATGCGCAGCTACTACCCATTTATCAGTGGAGGATTGAGTGCTGACATTACAACAGGTTTCATCAGAGCTTCCAGACTAAGAGGGGCTAAGAATGAAAGGCTGATGATCTCTTCCCAAAAACCAGCCAGGAGAAAAGTTAGGGACCACACTGGTCCCTTCAGCAACAGATCAGGGGATGACACAGAGACAGGCAGTGTTTGATTCAGTTGGTCATAGGGTCCTTATGGAGCTACCTCGACAAGCGATAACTGCATATACCCTGGCACCTCAACCAGCCCTGACACACAGAGAAGGGTTCAGGTCATCCAAGTAGCCCACGCTATCTGAACTCTTCATCATCCAAATACTCATGCACATGGTATGCAAATAGTTGTATCCCAGATGTATTAGATAAATTTAAAAACCTGATGTGAAAAAGCAGAAAGGAGATGTCAGAAAAAAAAACTGGCTCAAGTGGCAAGAGAGCTCTGGGAAGAGGAGGCAGACGAAGCTGCCACTGTCTGAATGAGATTCATGCTGTGCTGGGCGCTGTGGACATCTCGAAGAGCAGCTCTCCCAGTTTGGACATGGACAGGGACACCTCCCAGGGGACCACTTGCTCACCATCATGCCCATCAGCTGTGACAAACCTGGGAGAAATTGCAGATCACCCATGCAAACCCATTGCGGTCATGAGAAACGTCACATTTAAAAAATAAAAGGGGCAAATGACAAGTTCTGTTGTCTCTCAGGGGCTTCAAAAAGTATGTGGAAAGGTTCCATGATCTTTCAACTCCATTTTTTCCCCATGAACTTCTGGAAGACCCTTCACGTAATCTTTAGCAAAGAGAAAATGAACGGAGGGTTTTCACAGTACCATTTCATCGGCACCGCTTCAGACAATGGTTCTGAGCCACGTTCATGGCCAGAGCTTGGGATGCCCATCAGGGAAAGCTGCCTCCAGGTTCCTTGTCTGGGGCTGTGGGGTTGAGATATTAGGTACTATTCTGCTTGCCTTTCATTCGCCATGGAACTCCAGCTTTGATGAAAGCATCCACTTCTTTTCTCGGACCACCAGACTCTGCTCAAGTAACTCCTCAATCGCTAGATAATGGCGACTGAAAATGGTCTTCTGACTTCATTTGACTTGGTATCAAGTATAGCTTGCATCCATGATGTATACTATACATTGATTGTACAGCATCCTTGACATATCATTTCTAGCTCTGTCAAATGTATCCACTGTGGAGGGAAGATGGGATTCTATTCTCTCCTGCAGGCCCCCCTCCAGCTGGTCCTGGGCCACTTCCACTTCAGCCTAGGCCAATCAGAATTTCTGAAGGCTCCTGTTTCTGCCCTCTGATTCATTCCCCACAGGACTCTGCGTTCAAATGGAGCCGCTGCTCACCCACTGGGAGGAAGCTGTGTTCTCAGTAGGCATCCTGGGGGATGACCTAATGATGCTTGAGACAATCAGTTGTGGCTCTGGGAGGAGCTAGGGAAGCAGTATTTGGACCATGGAAAATAAAGGTTTCCCCTCAAAAACCCCAAACCAACAAACCTGTGTTCTGCAGCATATTTTTGAGACCACAGCTGATCCAGAAACCATGGGAGGTCTTCATTCATAAAGTGAATGTTGGGAGAATGAGAGCAGCAGTCAAGACTCCTTTCCCAGCATCAAGGACCTGCCTGGCTAACAGTGCCTGCTCTGTCACAACGGAACATATACAGGGGACAATGTCATGGGATACAACTGGTTTTTATGATTTTATGAGAAAGGGGTATGCTCAGGCTTGAATTGTGTCCCTCCCAATATGGAGTGGAATCTTAACCTGTGGCGGTCATGTGCTTATGTTAATTTCATGATTGAGATGTAGGGGTGGAGTCTAGCCTCTTAGTCTGGAGATAGACATTGAGTAGCCAATGAGACTTCCATGTGGGCATGGCTTTCTCCTGAGACATCTGGGGAATCTCGTCATATTTCCCTCGTGGAAATGAGAATCTATCTCCCCAGTTGTTGGGAGTTATTCTCAGAGATGATGAATTATGGACAAGACAAGATAGCAGCGCCCAAAGGGCTGGAGGAGCCAGAGGGGAAGCCACATGGCCTTATGTTCCTGATGGAACCAGATCTCTGAAGCTGGAGAGCCATGTGGAGACCCCTGCCAGTGCTGAGTTACCTCTACCACCACTGGATGCTGCTGATGGACCCTGAGCCCTGGAAGCGAGGAGCCCTGAGGAGACCCCTGCCGGCGCCAGGACTCTGCACCTACTGGCCTGTGACTTTGTGAGTCAGAAGGAGACTTTATAGACTGATATCGGGCATATGGGCTAATATGGGACTTATGACTTTGAACTGGACTGGGCTGGGATGCTTTCTCAATGTCCCATTCCTCTTGTATATAAACCTTTTCCTCATCTCCATTTGCGTGTCTATGATTTTGTTTTTGTAGTTTACCCTAACCCCTCTACATGTGACTGCTCCCTGGTCAGAGACCAAGGTTTCCATTTTACTAATGCGGCCACAACGGTGTAGAGTGTGTTCTCCACTTAATCATGCCTGAGCTGCAGATAGAGCAGCCTAGACCAAGACATGTAGGCAGGTACTGCAGAAGCTAGAAGCCATGTGAGGCAGCATGTACACTTGAGCTAGTGACAGGAAAGAAAGGGACGCAGCTGAGATGCGGATTTGGACTTTGAGCCGCCAGAATGGAAAGCAAATCAATGGCTATTCTTCAAGGTCACCCACCTGTGACACTTCTGTTGCAGCAGCACCAGGAAATGATGGCAGAGTTTGGAAACAAACAAACAAACAAAAATCACTGAGGGGAAATTCAAGGCTATATGAAATGGCAGCTCTGATTCCCACTGCAAAAGCTCAGGGTGGAGAAAGCGTGAGAAATTGCAATGATGCGAACCAGCTTCTTCAATGAACCCTATCCCACCTACCACGAGCAGTCAAGTACAGCCTGGACTAGCCTTCCTGGGGTTTGCTGGCTCCTGCTGGAGTCTAACACAGACCCCCACACATGGTGAGTGTTCAGAGGGTATTTGCAGGGCCAGGTTTTTTGAGAAAAAAAGATTAAAAAATTGTCTTATTGACATATAAGTCACCTATTGTACAATCCAATCACTTAAGCATATTAAAAATAGTTGTGCATTCAATTTTAGAACATTTTCTTCTCTTGTACTCATTATTATTATCTCCCCATTTCCCTTCAACCTCCCCTGCCATAACCCCAAGAAACTATGCATTCAGTTACTGTCTCTATAAATTTACTTATCCTGGATTTCATCTACAGAAAAGTATACAAAAATAAAAAGCAAACACAAGCAAAATACCAAGGAACAACTCCCTAAAAAAAACAACACACTGAAAAACATCAGTTGAAAAGATAATAGAAAACAAACAAAAAAAAAAGAGATCAAATGAAAAATGGGTCAAAAGCAGGGGTCCTCTAACTTTTTAAATGAGGCCGGTTCACTGTCCCTCTAGGTTCAAAAATCAGCCTATGAAAAGTCCGTGGCTTGCAACAGCGCCTTGTCTGACTCACTCACTTTGACCCTGGCCGCAGGAGGATCCATAACTAGAGGAGGGCATCATGGTTGGTTCAGTCAAGGACAAAGGCAAGGGCAAGGGCAAGCAAGGCATTCCGTGAGATGGACCTTGCGCAGGAGCTACAATGATGAATTCGAATATGTGATTGGGAGGATGAGGCACAACCAGGTCATTCTGGGCTCCATTGTACAAGCCAGACTCTCTCTACTCCATGGCAGCTAACATCGATGGTTTCCCAGTGTCAGCAGAGAGTGTAAACTTAATCAGTAAAGCAAAGGACCGCTGACCTCTGCACTTAGAGAGTCTTGTCTCTAAAATAGGACAAGGGCCCGTGTGGATCATGTACCATCCTCCACTCTAACCCTGTCCTAGGGAGTCAGGACCGAGACCTCTTTTCAACTGACCTCAAACAGAAGTTGAATGGAGATAGCTTTGATAATCAGAAGTGGCTGGTCATGATGTTTTGAAGGCCCAAACCAAACGCTACCCCAGCGTCAGTTCTAACTCCTAGCAACCCTAGTTAGGGTTTCTGACATTGTCAAGCTTTTCAGGGGCACATAACCTCAACTGTCTCTCTAAGAGCAGCTGGTGGGTTTGAACCACCAACCTGGCAGTTTGCAGGGCAAACCATGATTCCTTGTAAGGGTCTGGATGGAAGACTAAGGAACCCTGATGGCGCAACAGTGAAGCGCTTGGCTTACCAGAAGGTGAACCAGAAGGTTGGCATTTTGAACCCACCCAGTGATTCTACATGAAAAAGGATTTAAAAAATAAAATAAGAAAGAAAGAAAAAGACTTGGTAATCTGCCTCCATAAATATGATCGCCTCGGGCAGGTCTACTCTGCACACCATGGATTGGAGTAAAACTGAAGGCCTCCACCAAAAGGAGCGGCAGCAGCAGGCAGTAGTTAGGAGAGAACAAAACCAAGCAAGCCTCCAGGGTAAAGCAGGAGTCTATCTGCTTAGAGTCTAGGGGAGGCTTCTCTGTGGCAGTGTACTTGCAGGAAAATGTGAGTGTTGCTCATTGGGGGTTACTATTGTTCCCATCTGGGGCACATGGTGAAGGTTTTATGAACAGAAGTTACATAGGGCTTTGGTCTTGTGATTATCCTGCCAATGGGTTGTGAATGCAAGTGACATGTGCCTCCCACCCCACCTCCGGGCTAGAGCCATCCTCTGGGCATATGGATATCAAGTAGTCTTTCCCCTACAGAGAGAAAGATGGAGGTTTCTACTCCTACAAAGAATTGCAATCTGAGAAACTCACAAGGACCATCCTACCCTGTCCTGTGGGAGCAGTAGTGGGTATGGTCATTTTAGAGTCCCTGAGTGGTCTAGATGATCTGAAACAGTCCTCAGTGACAATGGATTCATTGAGAGTGAGACTGGGTAGCTTGGAGAAATGAAGTTTCAGGAACCAGTTCATGAAAAACCTTGTTAGTCTGGTTGAAGAACTTGGGCAATTTTTAGACTTCGAATTCTGTAAGGGTCAACATTTTCATGGATGAGATTGTACTCTTCTTACTTTTTAAAAAAGAGATATCTACAGATTGAGCAATCATTTGAAAAGGAAAATGGCTGGCTGAAAGACAGAGACTTCACGAACATGTACTCAATGGATGAAGGCCTGCTTACAGAGAAGGTCAATTTAACACAGTCCCCGAGTCGAATGCATCCTTAGGTTTCACAAGTACAAATGGGGTAATTTGCTTTGCTTTTATTTTTATTCATGCTGCTAACACTGTCCCTCTTGAATGATAGCCCACATGCTATATACATGTTCCAATAAGTCATGAGGTTTCTATGTGATTAATGGAATGTATCATATCAATGTCACCGTAATTCCGCATCACTCTGTGGAATTGCTTCCCCTCACGAGATGTGATATTCGGACTTTTATCAGATTCTATGATCTTTCGATCTTCAAAGCCTGGCTTGTGAGATTACCTCATCCTCTAAACAAATATGAATGAGCAATCTTTATCCTTGAACCTGGAAGTTTTGCTCAAACCCACAAAAGCCAAAAATAGAGAATTGGCCTTTTAAGTACCATGAGCACCAGATGCAGGAAGAGGAAAAAAAAGTTAGGCTCTCAGCTGAGAAATTTTATGTACCGTACATTTAAAAATAAAAACTGGAAAGGAGAAAATGTCAAAAGAGTGGCTATTACACAAAGTTATACCATGCAAGTTATTTATGGAGCTGCTTCTAAAGCTCCTGACCCTGGAATCAATTACTAAATCTATTGGAAACTAGATTTATCTGGAGTGCAACCTCTACAATCTCAACCGGAACATGCTGGTGTCTTTCCACCACTATCAGAATCCTCTTGTGTGAATTCTGTTTCTTGGTGTAGAGGAAGGAATGGTCCCTCTCATTTGTCTCCTGCCCAGGATGGTTTGTGAGAGACACTTGTCCTCTTTGGTTTGGTTTATTTATTTGTTTACTACTTTCCTTTAATTTATTTTTACACACACACACATCCACAATGTGTTCCAGACAAGATAGCATCACCAAATCCCTGTGCATCCATCCATCAGTTTCACCATTGCAAATTTATGGCCATTCTTGTTTTCCTCTAGATCCTCATTCGGACACCCCCCGTCCTGCTCTAATAAAATTTGGAAGTAAACTCTTATCTTTGGATAAGAAGTTCACCGTTTCCCTGTCCCAATCAGGCTCTCAGATGGTAACAACAGAAGATGAGCTGGTGGTACTGTTTGGGGAGTCTCCTCTTTGGGGACGAGCCCTTGTGGCCCAATGGATAATGCACTGAACTGCTAACTAACAGGTGAATGGTTCCAAGCCACCAGCCCTCTCTGGAAGAAAGATGAGATACTCTGATTCCAAGAAAATATAGAAGTTTGGACACCCTATCTTCCCTCTAGGGTCTCTATGAATTGGAATCAACTCTTTGGCCATAAGTTGGTTTTTAAAAACAGAAAAAATTCAATACCTTTAAAAAATTTTCCGGGGCACAGATCTCAACCTGTCAACTAGGTGCCTCACCTCAAGGACTCTCTTCTTATTTTGCAGGAAGGAAACATTCAGACCCACTTGCGTCATTCAACCAGTCTCCATCTCTTGGGTCCATAGGAATCAGCAGGTACCCCAGAGCTGTTTTTGATCTGTACAAGTAGGTTTGGGCTATATGTTTCCTCTTTATATGTCTGTTATTGATTTCAGCCTTAATGCCTTGTAACCAGAAAACGTGCTTCACGATTTTAAACTTCAAATTATTGCTGCTTGCTTTTACCTGGGTCTATTGGCCTATTTTGGATCCTATTCCATGTGATTTTCACAGGTATTCTAGAAAAATTAACCAGGCCAAGTTGGTTAATATTGTATTTTGTACAACTATGCTTGATGTATGGATTGTTATAAGAGTTGGAAGAGCACCCAATAAGATGATCTTTAAAAAAAGTGTATTTAGACTCTTTTTTATCTCTCAACTGCTCTTCCCCCACATTTTTTTCTGTTAATTAATGAGAAAGGAGTTTAAATCTTTCCAACTAATATTGTGTATTTGCCAATCTATGTATTTTGTTCTGTTAGGTTTCCCTTTACATACCTTCAAGCTATGTTATTTTTATCAGTATATCTTCCTATTGAATTGACCTTTTGATCCTTATGGAATAGCATCTTTTTTATTTTTCTCCAATAGTTTTATTGAGATATAATTGACATCATACACTTTCACCAATTAGGTGTATTTAAAGAGTTGTGTATATATCATTACAATCAGGTCAAGAACATCCTCCCCCTTCCTGTAGTAATTATTTTCTCCCCATTTTCCTGCAGCCTCCCTGCATTCAATAGAAGCCCTCATGCCAATATAAGTCCTTATATCAATGATTGTCTCTATGCAACCATACCTTCTGTGTTTAATAAACTGGGAAACATGCCCTCCCCCAAACCCACCAAAGACATCTATTTTAAAAGAAAGAAAAGACCACTAGAAATATTAAGAGCAAAATAAAAAAACAAAAAAAATTTCTGTCTAGAAAAAAAAGAAATATTTAAAATTAGAATAAATTCAGGTAAGATAGGTCAAGAGGAAGATCAAATGGTCAGCAATCACAGTATACCCTACTTCTGTCTACCATAATCAAGTTTACAATAGTTTCTGTCTGAATGCAAGGCTATTTGCATCTCTTGACTGTGATCAATGGGGCAGGACCAGAGATTTTATCCATGCTGGGTTCCCACTGTCATCCATGGCCTTCTGGAAATTTAGTGTCCACAAATTAAGCTCTGACATCTTTTCCTCCTTTGTATTTATTATTTACTATCTTTGGATCACATAGGCTGGTAGGCTTATTCCATGTGGACCTAGTTGAGGCCTCGCTTAGATGGCTGCTTATTTGAAGACAAGTCTCTAAGATTCAGAGGCTATTCTTTTTGATAACTGGGTACCATCAACTTTCTTTGTCACACTTTGCTGTAGCACCTATATTTTCAGTGATTTCTTGGTGAAGGCAGGCATCAAGTGGGACCATGTTGTAAGAACTAAATGTTCATAGATTGGTGTTAGAATTAAGCGTAAGAATTAAATCCATTCACTTGTTCACAGATTATGTTCAACTGTGATCACTTTAGGGGTCTCATTATCATCTTATGACAAAGAACATTTTCAACCAACCTCTGGGGCAAAAGACATTACTAATTTATCCAATGGCATCGAATTTAGCATACTGTTAAGAAAAGGAGATCATGCAATTATAGCCTAGTTCTGAATCACAATGCACAAGTCGCTGATTTGTACAGATTGAACTATTAAATGATTAAGCTCTGTTTACATTGAACATGAAGGTTGGTGCTAGGTGAAAATTTTCAGTAATGTTCACTTTCAAGGATAGAACATTGCCTATCAAAATAACACATGTCATAGTAAAGCAAGGAGGACATTAAAGTAGCAACTCTATGGTGGTTCTGGGCCACTTTCCATTTGGTACCCACAAAGCAAGGGCCCCTAACCAAGCTCCAGTGACCACCAATTCCACAGCTTTGGGGTGGCAACCATCTGTTTTTTTTTTCCTCACACAATGGACTTTCAGTCTCTAATCCTAGGGCTGCAGGTCAGTTTGAAGTAAAGTCCAATTTATTCAGTGGGATTTCCACATCTAGTCTTTCTGGTTGGCCTCTGAGGGATGTGGTGTTCCCAGAAAGGGCAGAGTCTACGGTCACTGGAATATATAGCACATGATCTGAATCTCCGAGAACTGAATGGATACTACTTCAAAAGTATCTAATAAGGAACATTGTACTGGGCTAATTCTCTCCCCTTGAGTTCTGGATCATTCATGTTGAGTGTCCCTTCCTGATGTGAGGTTGATCCTCCCCAATTAACCGCTTCCCCTCAGCAGAAGTGTAAATGCCTCCTCTAGCTGGTCCCCTCCTCAGATCTAGACTTGACGGTCCACTAAGGGTTCTTTCTCACTCGTGTGCAGTGTTTGCACATGATTTGATGCAGCTTCACCTCAATGTTGTATGGTATCAAGTAGGTGGTCTTCTTCCTTTCCCTCTTTCTTGAAGGAGTGACCACACCTGAGACAAGGACTCCTTTTTTGAGGTTGCTTTTAAGATGTACATAGGCAGGCTCTCTACCTGTCGGCTTGGGATTTGGTTTCCAAAACTTCTTATTTTTTTTCTTATAGTTGTAGGCTCATACAGTATTTTTCTTTTTGTGATTGACTAATTTCACTCTGCATAATGTTTTCCAGATCCTTTCTTGTCAGGCAGCATTTCATGCGTTCAATGACTTATTTAAGAGATGTATAATATGAGAGATCTCCTTTATCTCTAGTCAGATTCCTTAAAAGTCGACCTAGTCTGATATTCATATAGTCAGACAGTTTTACTTTGGGTACGTCTTTTCTAACTTTTGTTGTGAGTGCCCTTATAATTAAGATTTCTCTCACAAACAGCATGTAATTGGTTTTTTCAGTCCAGTCTGCTGTCTTTATCTTTTCTTTAGTGTATTTAACCTATTTACATTTAATGTAGCTAATGTAATTAAATCTACCAAGTTGCCTCAATACCTAGTCTCTCTCACTGCCCCCAAATTTAGCAAAATTCTGTAGGAGAAAACCGATAAGGGAAAGTACTATATTTGGGGCGGCTCCTTTTGATTTCAATCAGTCCTGGGGTTCCATAATGTCTTTCTGCCTGTGGCTAAACTGATCTTCCATCCTGCCCACACTTTGCAATTGTCCCCTGGAAGAAGACAGTTGCCCATCTCTGCTCACCTATGAAGGAGTCTTCTTTCTATGGTATTTTATGTCACCAAAGGGCAAAAAACACAGAAGCGTCATGTCACATGGAGCACTGTATGAGAGTCTAAATTTCTACATATCTTGTGTGCCTGGAGTCTCATTTTGGTAACATTTGCCATATTCACCAATTAGTAGCATTTTGTCATATTTTATCATACAATTTTCTATTTTGCCTTAATTTTGTAGAACAGTGCCATAAGGTGCAGATAATTTGGAATATCACCACTAACTACTCCAGCATAATCTCCTAAAAGAAAAGTTATTCTCCTACATCTCCACAAGACTATTTACACAGCCAAGATGGTGGCTACCATAATAGTATCTAAAGTAACTTTCATATCCAAACATCCCCATTGCTTCCAAATATTATTTAGAGCCTTGAAATTATCTAGGATCAAATCTAGTCTCTTTTCATCAAATTCAATCTCTCCCTCTTTGGTTTTCAAGACCATGTACACTTCAAAGTGCCCAGGTTAAGTATCTGCTGGTTTCTAGAATAGCCCACAATTTGGATTTGCCTATTTTCTCATCTGATTGAAACATCATATAAACATGTGTTAGTTCAGGTAGACTAGAGAAACAAATCTAAGTAGGTTCATATGTGTATAAGAAAAAGCTTTATCACTGCTCCCCTTTTTGGCCCGGAGAGGGTTATCTGCTCTGGATTTCCTGTGCTGTGAACTGTTATCTATACTACTATACATGTTCTGGTCTAATCAGGTTTGTTAGATAGAATTGGAGTCATGGTAGTAGTAGGGAGGGGGAGGAAGCATTAAAGAACTAGAAGAAGGTTGTGTGTTTTGTCTGTACTATGCTGCACCTTGACTGACTCATCTCTTCCTTGTGGCCTTTTTGACAGGGGGTGTCCAATTGACTACAAATGGGCTTTGGTCTCCACTATGCCATCCCCCTCATTCCCACTGGTATGCTTTTAAAAAATATTTGATGCCTGATCCCCTCAACACCTCATGATCACTAGAGGCTGATTTGCTTCTCCCATGTGGGCTTTGTTGCTTCTGAGCGAGATGGCTGCTTGTTTATCTTCAAGTCTTTAAGACCCTAGATGCTATATCTTTTGATAGCTGGGCACCATCAGCTTTTTTCAGCACATTTACTTATGTATCAGGGTAGTGGTGGGGGGAGTAAGGGGGGATTGATCACAATGATCAATATATGCTCCCCACCCACCCAGGGGAATGAACAACAGAAAAGTGGGTGAAAAGAGATAGCGATTAGTGTAGGATATGAAAAAAATCAATTATCAGGGGGACATGGGGGAAGAAGGGGGGACATGAGGAACTGATGTCAGATAATCAATGTGTTTAACAAAATGAATATATGTATGCATTGTGATAAGATCTATAAGAACACCCAATTTAAAAAAGAAAGCTTTATATACAAGAGCAATTGATTATTGAGAAAACATCCCAGCCCAGCCCAGATCAAGTCCATAGGTTCAATCTTAGCCCATATGTATGATATCAAGCTATAAAGCCTTCTTCAGACTCACAAAACATATGCAGTGATGCCAAATAAAGGAGGCTCACAGGCCCGGGGGTGGAAAGTTTTGTGGATCCATTGGCAGTGGAAACGTCACAATCCTGGCAGGAGTCTCCATGTGGCTCCTGAAGTTCCTGGACTCTAGCATTGCTCTATATGCCTTGTCCACAGGAATGTCTCACAAAGAGTGTCTGTGTGGCCTGCCTCCAGTGAGCTATTTATCCCCTTAGTCTCTCTAAGAGAAGTCATCAAACTGTGACCTGACTGACAGGCTCAACACCACCCCATTCACTCTTAAGCCCCAAATTGACAACAGGTTATGTAACTGCCACAAAGCGATAGTGTGTCCTCCTATCAGGTACTAAGTGTGGTAACTTGTTTCAGGCAGGGCCCATTAGATCTCTCCAGTGTAAAGATGATCTTTTCCCCTCTGTAATTAACAAAGTAATCTGTGGAGTGATATTTTGCTTGTGTGACTATCCTGATCGGTAACACTTGCTCATGTATTGGTTTCAGTGTCTATTGATGATTTGCTGGAATCAATGATCGGATTGTTAAGTGTAAAATGCTTCTTAAGGATTGTATTTTCCCAGCTGGCTTCTTTGTAAAGAGTCCCTCCTCGCCCCCCACCTTTTCATAGTAATACTGCAGACTCATTACTTTTGTTGCTGTTGTCAGAATCCGTTACTGATATATGTCATGCTGATCTTTAAGTTGACCCACAATTGGCCCTGAGGTCTTTTTGGAAATGCCTCCATCGTGCTTGGCATACTTCCTTTGATGCTGCAGAATCATCTTGTACTTCCTCTGTCCTGGAACCAGTCATTTCTCCAGGGAAAGTTCTGTTCTTCATGGCAGTCATCCATGTTTAGCACAGTCAGTGATGCATAGGGTGATCTTGACCAGGGGCAGCACTGATGATGTCTATGTGTTCCAGCTCCAAAGTGTGCTTTAGGCATTTTTCCTGGCTGCATAGCCTCCCAAGTCTCATTTTCTGACCCTGCTGATGACTTTCTGAGTCACTTGATACCATTTAATCACTCCTCATGCATTTATATGAGCCAGAATGTCTTTTGCTTGCCGCCAAGAACTCTGATAGATACAAGTACCAAATGATTCACATAGTAAACTGAACTTCCTGTTCTCTGGGTGGTAGGAGATCATCCAGAGTCTGTAGAAGTCAGATGCATTAATGGCTCCTCAGAGCAGACCCCATGATAAAATGAATTTAATGACACTTTGTAGTCCCAGAGTACTTAAGCATCATCTTTAAAAACCTTGACATGCTTGAGAGCTGTATTATTTTTCTTGTTTGAAAAATGGGAATCTGAAGTAAACGTGATAAGACCTTCTATTAGAATTTAACTGTTTGAGGATAAATGTTGCAATTGAAACTCATGTCAGAAAGACAAATTTACTAGGGGGGAAATGGTTTGGGTAGTCATTTCAAACAACTCAATCAATAAAGAGCCTCCAAATGCTATTATCTAAAGTTTGTTGCCGCTATTCGATGCCATCAAGTTGGTTCTAATTCTTAGTAACCCCATGCACGACAGAAGGAAGCACTGCCTGCTTCTGTGTCACCTACAATCCTAGCTTGGTTTGAGCCCATAGAACCATCTTAATTGTCCCTGACTGGCCTTCCTTCTGCAGAGAAAGTAACACTGGATTCAGGAAACTCTGGCAAAAACAATGAAAATGAAGGCACGAAGGAAGTAGGAGGAAGAGACTGGAATGAAAATCAATAGGATGTCCCTAAGTGTGATAGAATGCTAATTTTAAATAGGGGTGGTTTGTCCCAGCCGACTGAATTCCAAATCTGATCTGGGTGTTTCCCTGTGACCTAGCCCATCTCTGAAACTTTCCCTGATGAAGGACTTTATACCTCATTAGGAGTCTCCATCATAAGGTAGATTGCTTACTTTCCCCCCTTTGGAATAGCGAATACCCTATCTTATGCCATGCGTGTCTCCCTGTGGGAACCTGTTTTTCTTTGAAGGGACAAGTTCCGCAGCTGGGAGGGAGGAAAAGTATCTGGAGGAAAGGAGTTGTGGGTTGCTGAAAGGGTTGTCAAAAATATGGATACTTTTTTTTGCTTGTCAGAGAAACAAAAGACACCTCTCTTCCGCCCCCTCCCCCTCACACACAGCCAAGTTGCAGGCCCCACAGCTCCTCTCGTATCCAAAGGAAACTGCAGAGTTCCCTCTCTAGCCTGGGAAGAGTAAGAGTCAGTGACGCTGAGGTGGCCAGTTCCTGGGACTTCAGGGACACCACAGAAGGTAGGAAGGAAAGGCTTGGGGGCAGAAGCACCAAGAACAAGATGAGGTATGGAGGGTCCACTGAAAGACAGTATTCAGGCATCGGAGGTGCATAACTAGCTTAGGGTCCCCCGTATCTGATGTTCGCTGGCTTTTCTATTGCCATGAGGTAGGGAGCAGCCATGTCACCAACCTCCATCTTTTTTCTTTTTCAGTCTATTCTGACACCCACTGTTCCTCTAGGTACTCCTGTGCTGGGATTGATAAATCATTACAATGTCCCCACAGAACTCATAGAGAATCCTCATGATTAAGGGGGGCCTTACTTGAGTGCAGGTGGCATGATGGGTTACATGTTGGGCTGCTAATCACAAGGTCAACAGTTTGAAACCACCAGTAGCGCTGCAGGAGAAAGATAAGCTTTCTACTCTCAAACATTTATAGTCCCCCAATCACAAAGAAAGCTGAAAATGATGAAAAGTAGAACAAGTTCAAATGGATCATAAGGGACTCTTGAATTTTTGTTCCAGCTTTATTCACAAGTTACACATCATATAATCCAATAGTTCCATCACTCAGTCATAGCACGGAGAATTGTGCGGTCACCCCCATATCAATTTTAGAGCATTCTCCCTCCCCCATGGTCAAATCACCTTTAAGATGACTCATGCAATCATAATCTTTTCTAGTTCTCCCTCCACACGCCAGTCTTCATTAGTTCCTCCCAAATCCCTTTTCCCTCCCTATATCCACCGCCCATAGTACTTGTACTCGTTATCATTATACACCCACTTCTCTGGTGCTTCACCACTGGGAGACAAAACAGCAAACAAAAGAAAACAAAATCAAATACTAATGCATAAGAAAACAAAGATCCCTCCATTTCCAACAATAATAAAAAAAGCCAAGGTAGAAATTTCTGTCACAGAACCAGTAAGAGATACTTGCACCCAGATTAAATTCAAGTTGTGCCTTTAGGGTGGTCAACTGGCCAAGTGTCTTGTTCACTGCGGCAAAATCAAGATTACAATGGTCTCCATCAGACAGGGTTTTTTTAACATTAAAAAATCATTTTATTGAGGGTTTGTACAATTCTTAACACAATCCATACATACACCCATTGTGTCAAGCACATTTGTACATTTGTTGCCATTGTCATTCTCAAAACATTCTCTTTCTACTTGAGCCTTTGATATCAGCTCCACAACTTGCCTGGTTCAAATCCACTAGGCACAACCAGACAGAGATCTTAAATGTGCTCTTCTTCAAATGATTACAAGATTTCTCTCTTCCTGCAGCGACAGCTCCTCCTTATAGCCAATGGACTGAAAGGAATACTGACCAGTCTCCTTTATTAGCGCCACCCAGTCATTTGATGGGAGAGGCAAGGATAGAAAAGCTTATTAGGAAATTTCACTTGACTACAATAGGGTAGATATAGAGGCTCTTAGTTGGCCATGAGAAAAAAATAATACAACCATCAAACAATGGACAAAAACAATACAACCACCAAACAAGAGAGGAGGTGGGGTAGTGTGAAGATATTAATGTTCTCATTGTTCCCACTAGAGGGTCAGTATTATCTAAAATTGGAACAGTTGATTTGAAAAGACAACATAATTTTTAAAACAACCTCTCTTTTTTTTGTAGAGTCAAAGGAATACTTCAGGAAATAACACTTGTAAATAATAATGCTTAGGAATATATTGATTTCACTTTAACTTTTTTCCTGTGACATTAAAAGTGAAACTAAAATATTTCCTTTAATGTGACATTTTCCTCTTTTATTCCTATTCCAATTAAAAATAGCATTTCTTAAAGTTTTCCCTATCATGTTGGTGGTATAGTGGTGAGTATAGCTGCCTTCAAAAGTTTTCCCTATCTGTATCCATCTATTTTTTCTCTCTTTTCACTGAAGCTTAGAGAATTTCCTGGAACTTTCTTCAAGTTAGTGAGAATTGCTTCTGGGGGGTGTTTTGTGGGTGATTTTTCAATTGTCTTAACTTTGTATTCTTCTAATCTGAATAGAGTCTTCATAAATAGCATGTTAACAATTTTTCTTAAGAAAAGGTTTCATATACTTAAAATGGAAAAGCATGTAAGCTCCATTGACATAACACCTCTAAGATACACTCTAATATGAACAAACAATACAAACCAAAAACACAAAAAATGTTGGAAACCAGATGAGGCCCAGCCTGCAGCATTGGTGGATCTACTGAAAAAGTTTTAACGGTTCAGGCCAGATTTATGACTTTGATCTTCTCTACTCCTCTGTTCCAAACATTCTGTTTAGTGACCATTTTCCTCAAAGATTGATGAACCTAGAAGAACAGCAAGTACACTAAGGGGTGCAGGAGGGAGTGTAGTGGTGGTGATGGGGTGCAAAAGTGAGACAACATCAAGGAGACCATGTAGAAAAAGAATGTTGGAAACTGGTTTTGGTAGCAATTGTACATTCTACTTGACATGATTGAAATATGGAATGATAGATATATTAAATCACAACTAATAATAGAAAAGGAAGGAAGGAAAGAGGGGGGAAGAAGATACACAAAGAGAGTGAAGGAAAAACAAATATTCTAAGATATTAACAGTTTGAGATGTATAAATGTGGATGGTTTTTATTTTCCCCTTTATACCTTTTTCAAAAACAGGTATGTGTGCGTGCATGGGCACATGTGTGTGTCTCTAAGGACACAAGATATTTGGATCTCTTTCTCTCGAGGGACAGCTTCTAACAAAAAGTAGACTCACTATGAATTGAGAAGTTGTAAACGATTTTTATTTTGCAAAACAATCCTCATAATGAAGAGGGGGAGAAAGATTATATGGTATGGATTCTTTTGAAACTATTCCAACAACACTCCTGACGATGTCTGTAGGTAAGTTGTATGAGGCAAGGAAGTAGACTAACTTGTGTTGCTTCTTACTGGTAAATCCCATGCTGGGTACACGGCCTGCTCAGTATGTTTCTCTTGACAAGCAGGCGAAAAGTCCATAAAACTCCCAGGATATGAGCCTGTTGACCTAGAACTAGTCATCTGGATACACTCTTATTGACATGTGAAAAGTGCTTTGGCTCAAAGTTCTGATTTTAGAGTTACCCTTTGAGTTTATACCTACAAAAATTGAAGATGTTCTGTTGTAAACCTTGTGTAAATTTTAAATATTCCTCTTGTAAAAACTAAGTAAATGTCAGCCTGAAAGCTTCTGGTATTGTAACATTTTCTTTGAAGAAATGTTAAACTTTGTGTTAAAGGAATACTTGTAATTGAAAATAAAAAGAACTAACCCTACTATTTTTGGAAGGCCACTGAGAGCCTGAAAATTCTCACCAAAGATCTCCTTATTCATATTTCTGGTTTCACACCTTGCTTCATTACAGAAGAAGCCCATTAAAAGCATCAGTTAAATGCCTGAAACCAGTTGGAAATTCTCTTATAAAATCACCACACACCAATCAAAGAAACAGCAGCTTCATTATAGCAGATCAAAGGCAATGGCTCAGCGATCCCTTTGTTGTCACCAATAACGAAAATGGTTTGAAATATTGCTTTCTCTCCAGGAGAGACCAGCAAGTGCTAGAGTAAAGTTCATAAAGTAGCTGTGGTATCATCAAATCACCGTGTTAGAACCCGAATGGATTGCATCCATATTTTTCTACTGCATGTACATGTGTTTGCATGGGTATTTAATTAGAATAAGACTTCATTTATTCTTTTGTAATCAGAATGTTTTACTTGATGGCATTATATCATGAACTTTCCCCTATGATATCCAACAGGCATGTAAAAAGTAATTTCAAAGGTTACTGAGTATCCTCTAATTTGGATGATTTCTGGCATTCTAAATATTTGAAAAAGACTATTATCTCACAAATAAAATTGTCATGGATGTATCCATTAAGATACTTTTTCAGAATACTTCCTAGGCATAGAGTTGTTGGTGAATGGGCATGAAGAAATCTCACCTACCTTCCTTCTTTCCCCCTCAGAGATGCTTCTGTTGTCTACCCCTAGCTATAAGTACATATCATTTCAAATTTCAAAAGTTTAAAAAGAGAATACATCAGTGTTGACTATTCTATCTCATATTTCCCTTGAATAAAATACAAACTTTCAATCAGTAACTTAATTTATTTCAGGGGAATTTTCTGGTGTTATACTTTCATTCATGGGCTTCGCATTTCAGGGACATCAGTTCTCCATATATTGTGCCATGATCAACTATCTTCCCTTGATACACAGTCCTTTCCAATTGTCTCCATCAGTTGTATATTTTCATGCTTATTTTGGAGCTTATCTGAAGTACGATGAGCTTCAAAGTGTTCAGAAAAAAATGAAAAGAAGGGAGTGTTTCCACAAACGTTTTGAAGCCTTCTTGTTATCCTTTAAAGCTTTAACTAGATTTTTGGCAGCTCATCTATCAATTGCTATTTTTAATTTATGCATTAACCCCTCCCCTGCTGATTCATAGTGACCCTCTATAGAGGTTTTCTGAGCCGGAGTAGACGTGATGGCAATAAGTTGGCTTTGGTTTAAGGTCAGCTGAGAACAAGGGAGCTTCCAATCTTCCAAACAATTGGCACAGTTGACATGAGAAGTTCATGAAAGTATCTCACTAGAGCAATAGGGCTCTGCAACTCCTCACAAAGGTGATTGGCACAATTTACCGACCCCCTGAGGCTGTTGTCTAATTCTATTTTTGGTTGTACGCAGAGGACATATCTGAGTTCTCATAGTTGGTTTTGCTTGTACTCTGCAGTCATCATGAGAGATGCACACAAGGTAGACAGCACCCTGTGATCGCATCCTAAGTGCCAATCTGCTGCATTTCGGGGGTTGGGGAGGCTGATTTTTGGGAGTGGTGCACACGTACTGACGCATTATCGACTGTCCTTTGAAGGGGGCGGGATCTTCATAGTCACTTGCGAGCTGGTCTTGGAGGGTAGACCAGGGAACCCAGAGGAAGTGGCCCTGGAGTGGGTTGAGCCTCAGGTTGACGCAGTATTCCACAGTGCAGCAGTATGCTCTGCAGGGTTGTCGTCGCTGCGACGGCTCAGAAGTACACGAAGCCCCAGGCCTTCCTTCGGAGGCATCTCCCAAAGGACTCAACCCAACACCCATGGTTAATAAGCAAGCACGTGGGCATTGTACCACTTAATGAGAAGGACTGAGAAAACGGATGCTTCTTGGGAATCTAGAAGGCAGGTTGCTGCTCTTCAAGGTGAGATTATTCCACTGATTTGGACATTTACTGACTATGCAGAACAAAATGAATACAATTTTGAATGATTACATTGAACTGCTTGATGAGTTGTTCTTACGTTTGAGTCTCCCTCAGAATCACCTAGTTTGCTAACAACAACAACAACAACAACCAGAGTATCTGATCCAGTTGGATGGGGGTGGTGTCAGAGAATTATATGTCTCATGATTTTCCAGGTGATGCTGATTGTGCTGGCTAGCTGGTCACGCTGAGTCCCGGGTGAGGAACACCTGGGAAGCTTGTTAAAAAGAAAGTATGAATCACTCTAGGACCAATGAAGCACACAGTATTCCTCTGTTTCCTTTACGCTTCCTTACCCCTCTCCATCATGACCCCAGTCCTGCCTTTTACTGCAGGTTAGACCAGAGTATGTACATGTACAGATAAGAGCTCACGACACACAGAATCCAAGACAGATAAGCCCCTTGGGAACAGAAATCAGAGCAGTGATCCCAGGAGGGTAGAAGGAAGGTGGGGGTAGGACTGGGGACCTGATCGCAATAATGGATGCATAATAGCTCCCCCTCAGGGGGAGAACAATAGAAATGTCGGGGAAGGGAGACAGCGGTCAGTGTAAGATATGAAAATACTAACTTATAATTTATCAAGGGATCATAAAGGTGGGAGGAGGGAGGGAACAAAGAGGAGCTGCTACCAAGGACTCAACTAGAAAGTAAATGTTTAGAAACTCATGGTGGCAACATACGTACAAGTGCACTTGATATACTGGATGTATGGATTGTCATAAGATCTGTAAGAGGCCCCAATAAAAGGATCTTAAAAAATGGAAGACTATCTTTATGCCTAAAGATTCTGATGTAATTGATCTAGACTGGCACCCGAGAAACTGAATTTGAATAGCTTCCCATAGATTCTGATACAGGTGGTCCCCAGCCACACTTTCTGAAAACACACCTCCCCAGGGAACTACAGGGCGGTTTATCTCTCTCATTGAGAAGTGTGTCAAAGTCTCTGATTGACTGTTAGACGCCAAGTCAGGTACAACGAACATAAATGGTCAGTATGTGGAAGACAGATGCAAGCCTGAATGCAAATGTGTGCCCTGGTGGAGCACCAAGACTGGTGGCAAAGGGTTTCCCCATGGGAAGGATGGAAAGGTAAGAGATAAAGCCAAGCCCTCTCAGGTCATGTTATGCAGGCCAGCGACATGACTAGGATAATAGGGTAGCGAACCAGGCTGGGAGATGTGATGAGGGCACAAAATCAATTCTAGAGAGCAGGTTTTGGTACAACCCAAATCTATATTGGACCTATAGGTAGTATAATAGGGGGGGTGTATCTCCAAACTACAAAACCCAGAGCCAACAAGCAAACCAGTCATCGTCTTGTTGCTTCCAACTCCTGCTGACTCCATGTGTAGAGAAGAAAGCAGCCCCAGAGAAGGTTCACAGCGGCTCCCTTGCAGAAGCAGACCACCAGAGCATCCTTCTGAGGTGCATCTTGGCAGGCTTGAATTGCTGGTAAATTAGGGAAACAAGTCCACAGAAACTCATACGTCTTAAAGAGTTTTATATCAAGCGTAAGCTTACAATGAGAAAGCATCCCAACTCAGTGCTGTCCAAGCCCCTAAGTCCAACATTACCCCATAGTCCGACACTGATCTATAAAGTCCTCTTCCATCTCACAAAGCACACACAGTGATGCCAACTGCAGAAGGAGAGCCGAATCAGTGAGCGTGTCAGCAGCTCAGCGCTGGCAGGGGTCTCCATGTGGCTGCTCCAGCACCCAGGGCTGCATCAGGGGAGATCCATGTGGCTTCTCCACAGGGATGTCTTGCAGGAAGTGAGCTTTGCCAGCTGAAGCAGGGAACTGGCTAAGGCAGCTGCACCCTGGTCCGACCATCAGAAAGTAAAAGACCCAGAAACTAGAAAGGCGAGGCTCACCGAGCCATTTATCTCGCCACCCTTCACTTAATCCCACATGCGTTTATTGGCCAGGTTGGCACACTCAGCCTTCACTATCTCAATTGGCAACCTTGCAGTGAGCAGCTAGCTAGCTAAGCACTTAACTGTTGGCACCACCCAGTGGGAACTTCTCTACAATAGTCCTGCAAGTCGGAGGGTAGAGGCTCAGCTGCCTTGTCTTAGGATCAGGCAGTCTTGACTTCCAGGCCCAGCTGGGCTGCTGGGAACACATCCATTAGCACAGTATATCTATTGTATCCGTTGCATGTCTACAAGTGGAGCACAGATGGCCCTTTGTTTGCGATCTAAGTGGAGCCAGTGCAGGGCAATATTTGCTGATAGCATGGGCCCTCCCTCTGGGAAACCCATCTGCTGTTAGGCTGTGTTCCTCAGAAGCAGATACTGAGGTGAGGATTCCCATGAATGTGATTTAGTAGGAATAGTGCCCAGAAAGGATAGGTTGGGGCAGGTTGTAGATAAAGAGGGAAACCAAAAAGTAGTAACCATCAGAGTTCCACAGAGGGTCGCCATGGCCCCAGTCCAAGGCAGGTGGGGGTAGTTAGCTGCTGCTGAGAGCTGACTCATAATGACCCTCTGCACAGCAGAACAAAGCATTGCTTAGGCTGGTGCCATCTGCAAAACTGTTGGGATGTTTGGGCTTCTTGTTGCCACTGTGTCAATTCATCTCCTGGAGAGTCAGTCTCTATTTTGTTGCCTCCCATCACCACCCCTCACTTTACCAAGCATGCTGACCGTCTTCAGGGACTGGTGGCTACTGTAAACATGTCCAAAGTATGTGAGACAAAGCTCTCATCATCCTTACTTCTAAAGAATACCCGGCTGTCCTTCCATCAAGGCAGATTTAATCCTTCCAGCAGTTCCTGTGTCATCAGTATTTCTCACTAACATCGTCATTCATCTTCAGCAGGGGTCCTTACACTACGGCCCGCGGGCCACATGGGCCTGTCGGGTGGTTTTGCCCCCGCTGCTTGTCCAGCTTAGCAGCTGACTCATCCCGGGCCCACAGTGAATTGGTTCATAGGGTTTTTTAAAATTATAGTCCAGGGGAGTGCAAAAATATAAAATAAAATCATAGTCCAGTCTTCCAATGGTCTGAGGGACAGTGAACTGACCCCTGTTTAAAATGTTTAAGGACCCCTGATCTTCAGTATTTCACATCCACTGTCCAGATTTGGCATGCATGAAGTAACTGGTTTGGGTTGGTTTCATTTTACTCTCCTCTTTCTACTGTCTAACACTTTAGAGTGGTCTTCTGCAGATCATCTGCTCGGAGCACCCTGGGATGCTTGTGATGACAACAGGCAAAGAAACTGGATGCCAGCCAACTGCATGTCAACCAAGAGGTACCCAGGAGGATGCCAATTTGCAGGCACTTTGAACTTATGTGCATGTGCAATGATAGAATGGGCTTTGGTGAGCAAAACAAAATGACAAAAGGTCCAGGGTGGCAGGTGTGGCTCTGACAAAGTCACAGAAGTCCCAATTTGTTCCGGGTCACTTAAGTTTTCTCATTGCCTGGCCTATTTTACTTTTACTTGTGTGTTCCACCATTTCCCTTGCAGGTGGTTGCACTGTGGTTGGTGGTTTGTGTGTTCCTCTGATGCTCCAAATGATGTCAGTGGTATTTGAAATACTACTTGCAAAATGAACAGGTTTCAATCAGCTGAGCTTGCTGACTAAGAAGGACTCAGCTCCCAATGTTGGAATAGGAATTGCTGAAAACCTTCGTCCATGGGCTCTCAACCTGTGGATCTCAATCCCCTCTAGAGGTCGAATGTCACTTTGACAGGGGATGCCTAATTCATAACAGTAGCAAAATGACAGTTATGAAGTAACAATGAAAATAATTTTGTGGTTGGGAGTCACCACAGCGTGAGGTCACCACATCATGAGGCATTAAAGGCCCTTGGCATTAGGCAAAGCTGCAAAACACTGTCAAATACTGAAGGCCTAATGGATGCAAGCAGAAGTTTGTCAGAGATAGTGCCAGAGGATGGCCCCCTAGGATCAGAAGGTACTGGAAATGTCCATGGGGAAGAGTTGATTTCTTGGAGTGGAGTAGGCCATGGTGAGATGAGTCAGGCAACACCTGTGGAAGGAGAGCTTTCTGAGTTTTCATTTGCTGATGGGGCCTGGGTCAAGGAAAGGAGAAACAGCTGCAAAAATCTGCTAAAGATCAGAATTTGGAGTGTGTGAATCTAGGAAAATTGGAAGTCATCAAACATGAAATGGAATGCATAACAATTTATGTCTTTAGTGTTAGTGAGCTGAAATGGACTAGTATTGGACACTTTAAATCAGAAAAATCACATGATTTACTATGCTAGGAATGACACAATTAAGAGGAAGGGCATTGGCAGAAGGGACATTGAGCAATCAATCATGAAGTAGAATGCTGTCGGAGATAGAATTTTATCTATCCATATTCGAGGAAATCCAGTCAATACAACTATTATTCAAATTTATGCATGGACCACGAAAGTTAGTGATGAAGAAATTGAAGAATTCCAGCAACGTCTTCAGTCTAAAATTGATGCACTCAAGATGCATTGATAATTATTAATGATTAGAATGTAAAAGATGGAAACAAAGAAGGAACAGGAATTGGAAAATATGAACTTAATGACTGAAATGAAGCTGGGGATATTATGATAGAATTTTGCAAAACCAATGATTTGTTTATAAGCAAATACTTTTTCTTTTTTTCAAAAACACAAAATGTTTTTGTGGTTTTGAAACACAAAGATCTCTTCACATTGGGATACACAGACATCATGTGGGAAGATATGCTGGCTCAGTATCAGTATGTCATATCAGGCCAGGGGCTGTGACACAAACCCTCAATGGTGCACATATATGTTCAGGATAAAATAGAAGACAGTAAAAAACATGTCCACAAGAGCCAAATACCTCCCTGGAGTCTATCCCATGTGAATTTTTAAAACTTCTCAAGAACAGATTTGATGCATTTCACACTAATGACAGAAGGAGCTGTCAGTGCCATACATTAAGAACATCATTCGTGAAGAAGGCAACAGGTCATTAAAAAGACAGGGAAGAAAGGGGGAACCTATCACAAGGATCTACATATAACCCCTCTCCCTGGGAGCTGGCCAACAGAAGGGTGGGTGAAGGGAGATGTCAGACAGTGTAAGAGATGACAAAATAATAATAATTTATAAATTTTCAGGGGTTTGTGATGGAGTGACGGGGGATGAGAAGCTTATACCAAGGGCCCAAGTGGAAAGAAAATATTTTGAGAATTATGATGGCAACAAATGTATAAATGTGCTAGACAAAATGGATGGATGGATGGATTGTGACAAGAGTTGTACAAGCCCCCAATAAAATGATTATAAAAAGAAAAAAAGAAATAAAATGATGGTGGTAACATGTACAAATGTGTTGGATACAATTGATTTATGAAGTGTTATGAGATCTTTAAGAGCCCCCAATAAAGTGATTTATTTTTAAAAAATAGGACGGGGAAGAAAGAAAAGTTCAAAATGGAAATTAGAAGGGAATGAAACTTAATTGTAGATTAGCTAAAGGAAATGGAAGAAAGGGTGGTGTCAATGAGCTGAATAGAAAATTCTAGGGCTGAGCCCCGGTGACGTAGTGGTTGTGCGCGGGAATGCAGCCCACTGGGACGGAGATTCAATTCCAGCAGTGGGGCTGGGCCTCCTACTCCCTCCACCGGAGTGCAGTGATGCCCCCCACCAAAAAAAACAAAAAAAAACCCAACAACAACAAAAAAAGAAAATTCTAAAGGACAGGTCAAGAAGACAAAACCAAACATAATAATGAAATAAGAATTTGAAAGTGAGAAGAACACACTCAGCATATATGAATCAGAAAAAACTGATGGAAAATGTCTAGATATATGTTACTCTATTGAAATACTCTATGGAAAAATATTGAATGATGCAGGAAGCATATAACAGAGATGAAAAAATACAGTCTTATGTATACAAAATAATTTAGTCAACATTCCACCATTTCAGGAGGTAACATATGAGCAAGAGCCAATGATACTGAAAGCATTAGCCCCAAACAAGGCTCCAGGAATTGAGGGAATACCAATTGCAATGCCTCAACCAGTTGAAGAAGCACTCACTGGTGTACTACAGGAAATTTAGAAGACAGCGAGTTGGTCAACTGACTGAAAGCGATCTACCCATTCCCAAGAAATGTGACCCAACAGAAGGCTGAAACTATAAAATACCATTTCTATCAGATGGAAGCAAAATTCTGCTGAAGATCATACAAAAATGGTTGCCATAGTACATTGACAAGGAGTTGCCAGATGTTCAGGCTGGATTCAGAAGAGGATGTGAAATAAGAGCTATCCCTGCTGATGTCAGATGGATCTTGGCTGAAAGCCGAAAATATCCGAAAGATGTTTCCTATTTTTCATCAATGTTGTAAAGGTATTTGCCTGGGTGGATATACACAATAAACTATGGATAACCTTATGAAGAACGGGAATTCTGGGCCACCTCATAGTGCCCATTCAGAATTTGTTCTTGGATCAAGAGGGAAGTTGTGGGAACATAACCAGGGAATACTGGATGGCTTAACACCAAGAATGGTGTTCATCAAGATTGCATCTCTCCCCATACTTGTTCAATCTGTATGCTAAGCAATAATCAGAGAATCTATAGTCTATGCAGAATAATTCAGTCTCAGAACTGGAGGAAAGCTTATTAATAACCTGTGATAGGCAGCTGACACCACCTGCTTGGTGAGAATGGGCGAGACTTGAAGAGCATGGCTGATGAGGATCAAGGATTGTAGCTTTCAGTATGGATTGCAACTCAATTTAGAGAAAGTCAAAATCCTCACAACTGGACCAGTGGTTAAGATCACGATAACCTGATAAAAAATGGAAATTGTCAGGGATTTGAATTTGCTTGTATCCACAATCAATGCTCATGGAGGCAGCAGTCGAGGGATCAGATAACACACTAGGAAAATTTGGTGCACAAGACCTCATTAAAACATGGGAATACTCTCCCTTTGGGTTTCAGTATTTTTTCTTTGTTACTTTAGTCTTAATCAATCCCTATTGGCCTTCTCTCACCCACCTTGTCCCTGCATTTGTATCAATTGTTATTCCCTTTTTCCTGGGCTGGTCAACATCACCGCCTTTCCCCCTCCTCCCCCTCTTCAATGTCCCCTACCCTAGAGCCATCAGACTTGTCATTTTTACCTCCAACCTCTTTGTCCAGTCTATCTTGTCTAGAT